>OU015743.1:160597682-160608252 GCA_907169655.1 Acomys percivali
CTTCTTCTTCTTCTTCTTCTTCTTCTTCTTCTTCTTCTTCTTCTTCTGCATAATAGGCTGCTTCTTTGTCTTAAGTCCTGCTCTCTTTCCTAGTCTTTTTTCAGTACAAGAAGTTACATAAGACAACACACCATTCCCCAAGTCCATGGTCACACACCAGGCTCCCAGCACTCTACGTTTTTGCACCAGAATCTTTAGTGAGCCCAGCCTCCCCACCCCACCCCCACCTGCCCCTCCCACTCCTGTAATGTTACCAACAATCCTCTGCTCACCTGGAACCTACCAGTTTGAGAGTATCTTCAATACTCTTCTCAAACTCAGGCCCTGCATGTGCAAGGCTTTAACACTAATGAGACCACTGACAGCAGTGTTTATTGCTTTCTGTGCTGTGGTGCACTTTGTCTCCTGAGATATTGGTTGTGTGATGGGTGCTCAAGAAATTCTTAGTGAATAAATGGTCTAGAAAGTCTGGGCAAACTGATGGAAACATGAGTGGAAAGCAACAAAGCTGGAGAGGCTTGGGCAGGACAATGCTAACCAACCCTCAATTAATACATCTTGTAGGAAATTTATCTATGTAAATAGTTAAGAATGCCTTCAAAGATTGAACTACAAGGTTGGACACTAAGCATCATTCAATAAGCAACTTTAAGCCCTTCAATAAGGCATTGGTTAGGTAAACACAAAATATATACTAGTTATTAAAAACACATATGGGACATATTTTTATATAGTAATATTTGATCTGAAGAAAATGTTAGGAAGTGTTTTGGTCCTCATGAATTCATGCAATACTGTTACTACTCAGACTGTTAAAAGTGGGGTCTGTGTGCTACCTTTTCAAATTTTCTTTTCAATCTGGTTTTGAAAAAACAATATAGTTGGAGAGATGGCTCAGCGGTTAAGAGCACTGACTGCTCTTCCAGAGGACCCGGGTTCAGTTCTTGGCACCCACATGGCAGTTCACTGTTACAACTGTGAGAGGTGACACTCTCATACAGACAAACATGCAGGCAAAACACCAATGCACATACAATAAAAATAAATAAATTATTTTTTAAAATTTGACTTTTCTATGACTAGTCATCATTTTATGATTTTTTTTCCTTTTAAAGGAGCGTTTCATTTCTAAAGGAGAGAGATCTTTCTTTTTTCCTTGTAGTTCCCTCTGTGGCTCCAGCCTTGTGCACAGGATGCTCAGATCCACCAATGTTCAGGGTGTCTGAGGGGGCCTGGTCTGCACATGTATTTTAGTCTTAATTCCCAAAACAAAAACGTGAGAGGCGAAAAATAGCTGTTCTAGTGAGCAGAGCGAAGTGTTAGCCAAGCACACTGGATAATTTCTAAGGTTTCATGGTGAAAATAAACAAACCCTCCCATTAGCCTATTTTGCTTTCCAAACTTCGTGTGCATCCCGAAATTGCTCTAGGAGGGCATCTCAGAGGGAGCATGCTGGCGCTCAGCTCATATTACCGGGCTTTGAACAGCTAGAACCAGCGCCCTGGGCTGCAGCAGTTCCTGGAGGTTTGCAAGAAGCCCACACAGGCCAGCTGCGAGCTCTGCAGCCCCACGCGGCGTCCCCGAGATTCGCGCTGGCAGTCAGCCTGTTAGCTGACTCCATTTCCTCTGCTCGCTTTCCCGGAGGTGCCCGCCCACGCCACCGCCACCCTGCCACTGAGAAGTCACGCTCCAGCCTCTGAGCTGCTCGGAAGCGACTGGAGGCAGTGGCAATCGACCAGAGCCCTAAGAATGGGACCAACAGACAGCCCTTAGCTGTGGCTGTCATTAGATGACAGCTAGATGATTTTCTTGTGAACTGAATTCGATCTTCCGCCTGCAACAGCGGGATTGATCTAGACCAACTCAGGTCTCCGCTGGGTGTCACTGTCAGGAAATCCAGGCGGAAAGGTTTCTGAGAGCTGCAAAAGGGAGTGCAAAAAAAAAAAGTTCCCCTCCCCCACCTTGAGACCGGCAAACTTGTAGTCTCTACTTCCACTTCCCTTTTCTCTCCACCTTTCTCCGCTCTCTACCTTATCTCAGTTTCACTGAGCCGGTGTCTGTCTATTTCGTTGCAATCCTCCTGCCTCAGCCTGCTTCTGGGATGACAAGCAGTTGGTTCAATAGGTGTTCCTGATGCCAACATCTTACTGAAAATACCGGCCAGTTCTGTGGAATGCTATCCAGCTCTTCCAACAAATTCCATGACAGCACCTAAGGCCCCAAGCACACGCACAGCCACGGGAAGCCGGACTCAGTTTTGCGTCCCGGCTCATGCCCCATGCATTTGCACCTCAGCAGCGAGTCTCACATCTAGGCTGTCTCCGGACTTAAGCTAATAATAGTATGTACGTCACAGGGTCTACGGCCGAAGGAGCACCCCGGAAGCCTCAGGCGAAAGTCACTGCGCATACACCGGGCGCCTTGCAGCCGGGGTGGGGGATGGGGTCCCTGGCCAGGCAAAGGATGGTGGTGGGGAGGCGGATCTTTTGGCCCCTCTGGGAGGCGTCTTCTGGGACAGGCAAGAGCCCCCAGGTTAGGCTGTGCCCCGCGGGAGCCGCTGGGAAGTTAAATGGAAAGAGTTGCCGCGGTTACAGCCTCCCCCGCTTCCTGCGGGGTCCCCCGTCACGGCCCCATTGCACAATCCCTGCCGCGCAATAGCCTCGTGACTCGCACCCAGCCCAAAATGGGTTCCCAGGTTTCCCAGCCTAGCAGAGGGCCGCGGTGTCACCGCCCCGACCTCAGGCGCCCTTCAAGCCTTATTTCTTCTGGTGACTGAGCTGCATTTAGCTGCATTAGCTGGGCGGTGATGGCTCGTGCCGTTAATTCCAGCACTCAACAGGCAGAGGCCGGTGGATCTCTGAATTCGAGGCCAGCCTGGTCTCTGTAGAGTGAGTTCTAGGATAGCCAAGGCTACACAGAGAAACTCGGTGGAAAGGAAGGAAGGGAGGAAGGAAAGAACGAATGAAGGAAGGAACGAAGGGAAAGAGAGAGAAGGAAGGAAGAAGGAAAGAAAGAAAGGTGTAGAATGCACTTGTCAAAAGCCGCACCCTCCGGCTCCAGGCCCGCACAGCTGCAGCTGACTCCGACCTTCTCAGTGCTACACCTTCTGGCAGCACGGGTTTGGGGGTTAGGGGAGAAGCTGGCGTCTGTTACAGAGGATGAAGGGGCAGGAGGGAGCCATGCTGGAGACCTACCCTGGAACTCTTACTCCGACTGTGGACACCGAATCAACAGTGGACGCGTGGCTGCGTGGAGGCAGCATTAAGAAGCCTGTGTCAGCAGATCATGCCTTCTTACGGACAGGAAACCTAGCGGTTAAATGGTGTATCTGAAGTCACCTAGATCATGTGGCCGGCAAGCATACAATGCCTCGTGATATTCGTAAGGACGAGGTGGGGGGGACTGTTTTCTTTTTATGAAAATGGCACTCTTTCCGCACTGATCACTGCAAATCCTGATGCCACATATACATCAAAATGCAAAAGAAAGCAGGAAGCCTAGGCCCTGAAAAAGCTAAATTTGGCATTGCCCTGGTAAGGTATCACTAACTCATTTCAGTTATTTCCACAAGTTGAGAGCACTCAGTCGTATATCTAAAGAAAAAGAGGGGCCACAAACGAATGTTTCTCCGAGATCGTATCTAAAATACCAGGTTCTCATTAATCTTACTTTGATGATTAAGATGTTGTGTTGGAATAGATTTGCTGCCCATCTTTCAGTATAGACAATCTGTGACAGTATACAGGACTTCGGTGATGGGCTGTCAGGCTAGCTTGTTATCTTTGGTATTTCTAGGGAGACAATCTATACCAAATGTTGAATTTAGGCACCAGATGCCAAACAAATAGATGTGAGGATCAAAGGAACCCAAATTAAAAGTGGTAATCACAAATAAAGCTAGCCTTCTATGGGTTGTAAAACTTTCCCAGATGATGGTCATAATTTAGTTGTTATAATGCAACCCAGACATAAACTCCTATCTGTGAAAAAGCTCAGATTATGAGATGGCTGCTCACAACTGTCTTCGCTCCAGCTTCCAGGGATCTGACACACTCTTCTGGCCTTGCTGGCATCTGAGTGCACATAGGTATACTCCCCATACACATAAATAAATAATAAAATAAATATGAAAAGTATGTATAAAGTTGGCCAAGGCCTGGTGGCATATGCCTCAGCACTGGGAAAGCATGGGCTAAAGGGTTTTGTGCTTATCAGCCTGGGCTGCACAGCAACTTCCAGGTCAGTATGGGATATAAATAGCAAGGCTCCACCCCAAAATAAATAGTATATTAAATAAAATTAATAAAAATAATAGTTAGATAATATTTATTGGTACAGGATAAGAAGTTGAATCAGTGAATCTGAAGAGACTAGTCCTAGGTCCACACATATGTAAAGGGCCCTGAAAAATGAAGAAAAGAAGAGCCCTTCAGTAAGGACTGCTTTCTGTGTTCTTAAATAAGCCTAAACAATAAAGAGTTAGTTACTGGACTACATCAAAGCTCAGACACTTATTCATCCAAAGATTTCACAAAATAGCAGCCATCAAAGAAGATATATGTATGTACGTGGAACACACAATACGAAAAATGACTAAATGCTAATAGTTTCTTTGCAAAAAAGTAAGGTCAAATTATCATCAACCCTATGAAGAAATATTCAACCTTGAAAGGAGGAACATGCAAAGTACAACCTCACCAGGACATTTTGCATATCCAACAGACAGTTCCAAATGCTGTGTGACAATGGAAACTCTTACGCACAGTTAGAAAGCATGTAACTGTGCAGGCACGCTGGAACACAGTTTGTGATGGCCTACTACAATCAGCATGTAGGTAGCCTCTCCCCTGTCACCTATCATGGTGCAACTCTCTCACTAAGAACATGTTAAGATGTTTTTAGTTCTAGATAAATGTCTTAAGTTGATAATGATGAGATATGACAGATTTTGATTTACATTCAGAAATTTAGACTCACCAAGATAGGAAAGATAGTTTTTTCAAGGTTGCCAAATACAAATACATAAAAAACACAAAACATTATGAATGTAAGATTATATAATTCATGATTGTTTTGTTGTTCTTCTTGCTGTATGTTGTTTATTGTATTTATGTGTAATAATATAAATGTATATATTAAAAAAGAGCATGTACAGGAGGCTGAGGGTGTAGCTTTGTTGTTTCTTGGAATTCTTGCCTAGCACGCACAAGGTCTCGGGTTAAATTTCCAATACCACCAAAAAAGAGAAGAGGGTGGAGGAGGAGAGGGAAAACATGCACATTAATTTTCATAGCACCACTGTCTATAATAATAAAAAATGAAGGCAACCCACATATCTGTCAAGAGTAGACTATGTAGTGTGTCTTCCTAAGAGGAAATGTTACAGAGTATGAAAGTAATGGATTAACATCTACATGCATTAATATCTGTGGCAAAACAGCGCTAGAAGATGCAAGTCTGAGGGAAATATATGCTATGAATTTGTTTATACCAAAGTTCAAAACCAGCAAAACCAAACATTGTTTGGCAGAGGGATACGCACAAGCGATGGTTTTCCTAAGAGGGAGTGACTATTCTAAGCTTCAGGACACTGATCTCAGTAATTAATTACTAAAAGTGTTGGAACACCACCACCACCACCACCACCACCACCACCAAGCCTGCCTTGAGTAACTCAGCAAAGGACCAGAGTCCTCACAGGGCACACCAAAACCAAGTTCTCAGCACAAAGGAGATTTATTTGCCCTATGGGGACAAAGCTCAGGGGAGGGCGAGACCTCCTAAAGCCATGCTTGCTATGTCCGGGCCTACTAGAGGCCTTCAGTGACCTTGTTGGGGGAGGGAGGTGAGCAGCTGAGCTTGATGAAAGGACTTGCTGTGACATGGATGATGTTCTAGGACAAGGGTAGACAGACTGCTCAGTTTAATTTTAATTCTTTTGTGTCTTTTTTCCCCCTTTGGATTTTCGAGACACAGTTTCTCTGTGTAGCCTTAGCTGTCCTGGACCTGCTTTGTAGACAAGGCTGGCCTTGAACTCACAGAGATCTGCCTGCCTCTGCCTCCCTGAGTTCTGGGATTAAAGATGTGTGCCACCACATCTGGATAATTTTAATTATTTAAAATATATATTTATGCCTTCTATATTCATCTATGAAAAATATAATTATATTTATTTATTTTGTGTATGTGTGTGGGCACAATGTCAGAGGACAACTTATTAACAGTCGCTTCTCTTCTACCATGTCAGTCCTGGAGATCAAATTTGTCAGCAAAACATCTTTAATACACTGAACCCTTCCACCAGCCCAAGTATGATTAACCTTTTAAAAGTCAAGCTGTCTAAAAAGAAACAAATAATAACTTCCTCTGGTAGTTCTGTTCTTAGAGGCTGGAGGTTTCGTTCTTAACCAAACCAAACAAATTACAATCATTGTATAAGTTTAGCAATAAGGTCGGTGAGCAAGTTCTGGAGCAGGGCAGCAGCCACCCCCGTGTTAGGCTGTCCCGTGTTGTCTCTCTCACTGACCTTTACGTCCATACAGTAGTAAAAGTCAACAATGGATGTTGTCTTTCCAGCAAGAGAGACTCATATATTCCCAATCGCTTAATACAACAACAAAATTGTCCCGTTCCACATGACAGAGATTGAATGCTATTTGGTAAAATGAACTCCTACTTGGTGACTAATTGTCAGTCCCCTAAGCTTGTCCGGAGGACCTGACTTTGATCCCCAGAACCCAATTTACTGAAGTGAGATTGGGTGCTGTGAGCTTGAAAAACTGAGTTGGGGAGGTAGAGACAAATAGATCTTGAGGCTTGCTGGCTAATCCACCTAGCTTACTCAGAGAGATCCGGATGAGAGACCAGTCTCAAAAAAAACACAGTGCCTAGCATGATCACCTGTACAGGAATGTGTATACATCTGTACCCACACAAGCATGTGCACTTGCTGGCTTGTACTCTCAAACACACACACACACACACACACACACACACAAACACACACACACACACACACACACACACACTTTCCATCTCCCCTACCTTTGGTATTGGTGATCAAACCTAGAGCTACTCTGAATAATGTATGAGGCATAATGTACTATTAAATAAATAAGTAAATAATAGCATTTTATTGAGTGGCTCTGGCTGGCCTCAAAGTCACAGAGGTCCTCCTGTCTTTGCCTCTCAGGTACTGGGACCAAAGGCATGTGCTCTGATGCCTTGCAGAATACACATTTTAAATAACTAACAATTTTTTTCTTACAGGGAAAGTCACATACCTGATTTCATATTTCTCCCTTTAAAAAGTAGCTTATTGGGGGCTGGAGAGATGGCTCAGTGGTTAAGAGCACTGCTCGCTCTTCCAGAGGTCCTGAGTTCAATCCCCAGCAACCAGATGGGGCTCACAAACATCTATAATGTAATCTGATGCTCTCTTCTGGCCTGCAAGTGTACATGCAGACAGAACATTGTATAAATAATAATAAATAAATGAATCTTTTAAAAAAGTAGTTTATTGTATTCTGATTCAGTAGCAGGTACTTTTGCCTTGTCCAATGCAGCTGGACTTGACCTGACTAGGGGTAGAGAGGGAATAAAAAAAGTACAGACACATGGACACACTTAAAGAAAAGTTGGGGTGATGTGGGGTGAAGTGGGATCTGATGGAGTTCCGATAACCTGGAACCTCAGCGAGTTTCTTATGTACAGCCTAAGGGCAGGAGTTAGCTGGGTGACAGTAGACAAGCAGTCTCAGGCAGCAAACATCCTGGAGGAGGAAGCATTCATCACTAGCTTTTGCACACTTTGGTCAATTGTTCAGAAGCACATGTTTGTGAACATACTGTTGACATTCTTCACATCCAGGCCAGAGGAAGGCTTTGCATCACTCTGAGCCTCCCCACAGGGCACACAGTTGTGACCAGATTAACAACATGCATTCATGCAGAGCTTCTTCCTCTCCCCACAGGCATTCATTATGTTAGCTAACACTGCATTCACCTATACCTTATCCATACAATGTTTGATCTTTGTAATGTGTTCCTTAAAGTGTTCAGAAGTGACTAAATTATAGGCCACCCACTTTTATCTGCTAAGCAATATTTTGTCTCTGCCTTAAAGAGATTCATCTGAAGTAACTATACGTTTGAAAAGAAAACATATTGGACATTATTTCTTAAATGGACATGTCTTTGCCCAGTAATGTTGGAGAATCATTACATTGAAACAAAGGAACAAAAATGGGTTGCCAAAGTTCCAGCCGAGTAGACTTGATAGCTAATGCTACTCCTGCTGAGGGCTGGCTGGTCCCAGAAACTTTCATAGGTCAAGAGTAAGTAGTGTTCAGCCTTAAGGGAAGATATAATGGGATCTGCTGTAATGAACGAAAATAGGAAAAATCAGTGTGAGCAAGTCTGGCATCTGGCAGGATCTAAGATAGGAGTGAAACGGGGTCCCAGGAAGAAGGCAGGTCAGTGTGGTACTAGAACTCTGCCTCATGTCTCCTTCTATGTGTCTGCCAGCTCCACAGGTTTCTGTTAAATAGCTTTGATTCTGTTTCAAGGCCCCATTGGATCAGTCTCCAAATCAGCCCAGAGATGACTACCTTGTGGGACATTGACCCACTAGTCTCACTAAGTTCCCAGGGGAGAGACTGTGCTTACAGTTGTCACAGCCTCCCTTTGGGGACAACTGGTGGTTTAAACCCAAGGTAGGAGAGAAGGCTGAGAAGCACTGAAAGCACCTGCCATCGAGGAGAGAAGCCACACAGAGCCATATAAAACAGCTTCCTTTTCTAGGAATGCTGAGCCGAAGCATTTGGCTAGATACAGGTTCACACAGAAGTACTACGAGATGTTGGAGGATGTTGTGGCACTGTGTGTTTTCCTTTTGTCATAGGCTACCACAGGCCTATCAGTCAACCACCTAGTAGCAGGCCCATTGGTGTTCTGTCTACAGTGGTTCCCCCATGTAAAGCTGGAGTCAGCCTCTGCTGTATCCTGTTTATGAACAACCTAGACAGTCTCTGACTGTTCTTGATAACATTTTTTTCAGTACCTTCATCAGGAGCATCTCCTATTTTATGGCTTGTCCCTGAAGTTTCACCTGGTCTGGCCTCCTACTAGAGTAATATGGGCTGACTTCAGTTGCTCAACTGCCAGACCAGAGAGAGAGAGGGAGGCACCATGAGGACGCAGATGAATAAGGAGGTGTCAGAGTGAGACTAAGATGGCAGGCAGTGGCCCATGTGGCTGGGAAGTAGGCCAGGCCAGTATAACCAGGTTAAAATAGCTCCATATCTGCTCAGCTCTAGTGCCTGATGCTTTTAATAAAAAATTTAAAAAAATAAAAAAAATAAAAAAGATCTCTGTGTCGTTATTTAGGAGGTAGAGAGCGCATAGAAAAAACCTTGTCTTTTACAATGAGATTTAACTGGAGGGTCAGGGGCCAAAGTGTTGGCTCAGTTGCTAAATTGCTTGTTTATAATTCTCCTGTCTCAGTTTTCAAGTAGCTAAGATTACAGGCTCGCATCACCAAGCTTTAAAACACAACGCTTTACAATATCTACTGGAGAGCTGGCTCGGTGGTTTCAGAGGACCTGGGTTGGGTTCCTAACACCCACTCAGCCAGCGGCTCACAGCTGTCTGTTACTGCAGATTCAGGGAATTCTCTTCTGACTTCTGTGGGCATTGTACACATGGTGTGCATGCATACATACAGGCAGAATACCCATACATATAGAATAAAATAAACAAAAGTGAAATCACGTCTGAAAGAAAATTCATGGAACTGGTAAAGTTGTTTCCTCTGGGGGAATGGAGAGAGGGAAGATAAAGAATGATACTCACGTTTTACAAGTTTATGCCCTTTAAAAGGAAACTGAAAGTACAGCACATCATTAAAAATTAAATTACAAAGCAATCCAGTTCCATCTTCAGTTAGATTGGAAAGGGACTTGGAGTCTCAGATTAGAACAATCCCTGCCGCTCTGCTAGAGATGCTTACATCCAAGCACTAACATTTGCTGTACTTCAAGCACGTGTAACCTTTATGTATCAATTCCTTCAACATGGAAAGGCCCCATGGAAACTGACCAGGAAACTGAGGCTCAGAGAGGATGTCACCTCACTGTCACCCAGCAGCTAAGTGGCAGAGCTCAGATTCTGGCTCCTGGAGCACAACTTTTTTGTTGTTATTGTTTGTTTGTTTTTTAAGTCAGGGTCTCTTGCCATCCAGATTGGCCGTAAACTCACTGTGTCCATGAAGATGGCCTTGAAGTCCTGATCTTCCTGCCTCTACCTCATAAGTGTTGGGATTGGAGATGTGTGCTACAGTGCCCAGTTCCTCCGGTCTCTGCTTTGACCAAATTATATCCCTGCAAAAGCACTGTGATGTTCACTAACCCTGAAGTAGCTGCTGTCCCTTGTGTCACCTAGGGGAACACTGGTACTCATCTCTCATAGCACTTGTTCACCAGACTTCTGAGCCCAATCATACAAAGGATTTCTGTTTTATTTTTGTTATACATCTCTTAATGAGTAAGCAATTTTAAACGCTATGTGGTGAT
>OU015743.1:160608262-160629717 GCA_907169655.1 Acomys percivali
CACACACACACACACACACACACACACACACACACACACACACACACGTCTTAGCTATGCATGAAACTTAATGTGTTTTTTTCATGTTACACTTTTTATGTGTATGGTATCTTCCTGAGTTGGTCTAAAGCATTTGTGGATTTGAGGGTCGTGTGCTGGAGGTTGGATTAGAATTGTTAAAGGAGGGGACTTAAAAAAGAAAAAAGAGGGGCTGAGGAGATGGCTCAGTGGTTAAGAGCACTGTCTGTTCTTCCAAAGGACCAGGGTTCAATTCCCAGCGCCCACATGGCATCTCATAACTGTCTGTTACTCTAGTTCTAGGTGATCTGACACCAAAGCACATAAAATAAAATTAAATAATTTTTTTAAATAGAGATTTCATAAATTAATAAAATATATTTTTAAAAAGTAAAAAAAAAAGAGAGAGATTTTAAAGGTTAACAAAAAAAAGAAAAGAAAAGAAAAAAAGAAAGAACGAGCGGGAGTGGACCTGAGACTTTGCTGTCAGATTGTCTCCTAGGAACATCAGAAGACCTGTAAAATTTCACCAACATGGCCCCCCAAATGTGACTTATGTCAACTTGACACAAAATATAGTCATCTGAGAGGAGGGAATCTCAGTTGTTTTTTTTTTTTAAATGTCTCCATCAGATCAGGCTGTGGGGTCAGCTTATAGAACATATTTTAAAAATTAGGATTGATGGGGAAGGGCTCAGCCCATTGTGGGTGATGTCATCCCTGGGCTGGTGGCCATAGGCTCTATAGCAGTGGTTCTCAATCTTCCTAAGGCTATGACCCCTCACTACAGTTGCTCGTGTTGTAGTGACCCCCAATCTTAAAGTTATTTCACTGCTATTTCATAACTGTAGTTTTGCTACTGGTGTAAATCATAATGTAAATATCTGATATGCATTTTATCTGGTATTTGACCCTTGAGAAAGGGTCATTTGACCACAAAGGGATCGCATCCCACAGGTCAAGAACTGATGTTCTATGACAAAGTAGGCTGAGCAAGCCATGTGAAGCAAGCCACAAGGCAGCATCCCACCATGGCCTCTGCATCAGCTCCTGCCTCCAGTTTCCTGCCTTGTTTGAATTCCTGGACCAGCTTCCTTCAGTGATGAAGTCTGGAAGTGTAAGTCAAATAAACACACAAATGCACACAACAGTAGTAACCCTAAGACACCATGAAATAACAATTCATAAAAGAAGAGGCCATGAATTTGAAGGAGAGTGGAGTCGGAGAGTCAGAGGAAAAAAGATGAGAGAGAAATGTTGTAATTAAAATATAATCTCATGGACTGGAGAGATGGCTCAGAGGTTAAGAGCACTGGCTGCCCTATTTGACCACTTCCCCTAGGTGGGGAGACCTGGTGATACTCAGAAGAAGAGTAAGCAAGCTAAAAGGAAGAGACCGGGTACTCTGTGGTCTTATAGTGGGGGATGAGGTCCCCTTCTGTCAGAGACCTAGGGGAGGGGACTGGAATGAAAGAAGGAGGGAGGGGAATGGGAAGATACAAGTGAGGGGATAACAATTGAGTTGTAATATGAATAAATTACTTAAATAAAAAAAAAGAGCTCTGACTGCTCTTCAAAAGGTCCTGAGTTCAATTCCCAGCAACCACATGGTGGCTCACAACCATCTGTAATGATATCTGGTGCCCTCTTCTGGTGTACATGCAGGCAAAATACTGTGTATATATGGTAAATAAAATAATAAAATAAAATATAATTTCAAACCAGGTAGTGGTGTATACTTTTAATTCCAGCACGTGGGAGGCAGAGGCAGGCAGATCTTCATAGTAAGAATTCTGGAATTTTGGTTTCTTTTAAAAATACAGAAATAGCCAGGCATGGTGGTGCACGCCTGTAATCCCACCACTCGGGAAGCAGAGGTAGGTAGATTTCTATAAGTTCAAGGCCAGCCTGGTTTATAAAGTGAGTCCAGGACAGCCAGTGTTACACAGAGCAACACTTTCTAGAACAAAACAAAACAATACAGAACTATTCTAAGAACATGTTTTCATTTTAATCCCAGATATGAGGAGATGGGGCCACTCTGGTTTATTTGCCTCCTGCTCTAGCAGAGGCATGGGTTTGCCAGCTGCAGAGAGTGTCTGTGGCTCTGTGATGTTTGGAGTTCTGGGGACTTTTCAGAGGGCATATAAATGCTAAGGCCCCGATAGGTGCACTGATGGTTGGTTGTTGGTTGTTGTTGGTCACGGTTTGTTGAGTAGCTGTCCACAAAGAAGAAACTAGACACCCTGACAGTGAAGACCAAATTTGTCTCAAGGAACTCAACACCCCTAATCAGCAGGAAGTAGTCTAATGATAATGTTGCCCCCTTTCTGACCCCTGACTTTGTTCAGGGACCTCTTTTTCTCTATCCTTTTTTCTCTCTTATGTGGTGTTAGGGGCCTGAAAAGTTGGAATAAAAGGGCTGGAGAATGGTGGAAGAAAAAAGAACCTACAAAGTAGCAAACAGCAGTTATAGATCTCTGTGATTTCGAGGCGAGGGCAGCCTGATCTACAAAGTGAGTCTAGGACAGTCAAGGCTACACAGAGAAACCCTGTCTCAGAAAAAGAAATCAATAAAACACTAGCAAAAGGAAAAGAAAGGAGCTGGCAGGAGAGACGGCTTAGTGATTAAGCGAATGTTGTACTTTCATAGAAGACCAGAGTTCAGTTCCCAGCAACCACCTCAAGGACTTAGAACCGACTGCTGTAACTCCAGCTTCCAGGGACTTTGTACGTACCTGCTTTCTCTCTTTCTCTCTTTCTCTTTCTCTCTCTCTCTCTTTCTCTCTCTCTCTCTCTCTCTCTCTCTCTCTCTCTCTCTCTTTCACACACACACACACACACACACACACACACACACACACACACACTTTAAAGAGAGAGCGAGAGCTAAAAGTCACCCTTTCTTATTGAAGTGGGACTTTTGATGGAGTGCGTATGTCTCTTTTACAGTGTAAGGCGACCACTCTTCCTGCCTTTAAGGACTAGGTCACTGAGCCTGATGCCCCAGGCTGGAGCAGGAGGTGATGCTGAGGAAGCAAGTGTCTAGACCTGTTCCCTGTTCTGGCAAAAGTGGGGCAAACTAAAGAATTCTTGATTCCAGGACTAACTCTGAGAGGGAGGGTGTATATAGTGAAGAGGAAGGCTTGGACTAAGTGGAGGTCCCCACACGGAACTGCAGAAGAAACCGTTCAAGGTTAGTCTGCCACACTTGGCTTAGACCCACAAGAGGAAAGAAAAGAGAAACATGCACTCAAGAAAAGGAGGCCGGTTTGAGCCTTCAGTAGTTCCGGGTAGTACAGGAAGGACTGTGATCGCCCTGCATTTTCTGTAACAGACAGAGGACATACAGGCTAAAGTGACCTACAGCAAAGCAGAGGTGAAATGCATCATTTCGAAGCCCCTGCTTCGGCGAGGGGCTGGGCCTGAGTCAGCTGAGGCAGGCTACCATATCCTGACCAAATGGGAAAAATGAAATCCCATAAAATTCCACAGATGCAGAGCTGAGCAACAGGGGCCAATATCAAGCTACAGACAGCACTTGGGGGGAGGAGTTGAGGGACTTTGGCTGCAGAGCCAGGGGAACAGAGAGCTCAGTCCAGGCACCTAAATGCTCATGGAAGAGAAGGACTTTCAAATATTATTAAAATAAGTTTATATTAAGGTTTTCAAAGTCCAGGGAGCTGGGGGAGAGAGCTCAGTGGGTAAGAGCACTTGCTGTCAAGCAAGAGGACCTGAGTTCAAATCCCAGCACTCAGGTAAATAGGTGGACAGGGCTTCTGGAGCCTACAACCCCAGTCTGTGAGGATAGGGACAGGGCAACTCCCAAGAACTCACTTGACAACCTAAATTGTGAGCTTCCTGTTCAGTGAGAGACCCATTCTTAAGGTAATAAGATGAAAATCGATAGAGGAAGACACGGGGATTCACATGGGAATACATACCAACATATTTATGGGCACACACACCTTCAGAGTAAAAACAAAACAGTAAAGACCTAGCTGACCAAGTCTGAAGCCACACTGAAAGCTTAAAGCTTTTGCCAATCAGAACCCACCGAGAGGACTGAACAGACAAGTCCGACTTTATCCTCCTGTGCACTGCCCAAGTGTACAAGGTGTCAACAGCTCCATCCTGGACTATCTGTAGTTGCTTGTTGGCATAAGAGCAGTATAATAACTATATAGGTCCAAAAATATCAGACCATAAACTGAAGTAGGTGCCATACCGGGGATGTCCCCAGGGACTGAAAGTAGCAAATCCATTTGAAGAAGTCACGTTTATCTTGGATAGCCATGTGTTTACACAAATATATTTTCAAGGTCAGTGGCAGAACAGAGTACACAACTGGGCACATAGCAACGAGCACTGGTGAGGGAACGATGAAGGAAGCAGAGAGCAATAGAAACAGAGGCAGAAAGAGTTCAGATGCGGGAACCATTGGTGGACCATAAAATAATCATAACCATTGTGACTAAAGAAATGAAAGAGAAGCATAAAGTGGTTGAGACATTTTTTAGAGGAATCAAATAAAACACCCGGAAATGAAGGTTACTGCAGTGGAAAATGAAAGCCAAACAGAGATGAGTGATTGTGGGGAGTGTGGAGAGAAGCCTTTTGGGGTCCCACAGAAAACGTCGGGTCAAGAGTCAGCGCCTCCTAAGGCTCCTCTAACGGTCCTGATGCACTGCACACAGTGTTGATCTGCTGGGGACTCCTAGCACACTAGTGAAGTCTCAAAATGGATCTGAGGCTAGAGTGGTGACTGCTTCCCCGCTTCTTTACAGAAGTCTCCTAAGGTGACTCACCCCACTCTCCCCCACATTTCCTCACCAACCTGATTGATCGCTATTGCTGCCTGAGGCTAGTATAGGATAGCTGGGTTGGCCCTTCAACCCTGTAAGGGCTTTTACACTGGGCAATAAAATTAGATCTGTACCTTTGAGTCTGGTCTCCAGAGTCCATGGGCTCCCTCGACGTGTACCTGGCCACAAACAAAAACAACTAGAGGACAAGAGTCAGATAACAAGATTTGATGTGATGCAACACACGTATACAGAGAGTCAGTCTATATGGAAAGGTCATCACAATTCCTGCGTGAGCTGGCGATATGGCACAGCTGGTGAAGGCTCTCACCAAGCAAATGGGATGACCTAATTCCACCCCCAGATTCCGTGGGGGAAGGAGATAATAAACTCCTGAAGTTATCCTCTGACTTCTCTCACCAGCACTCACATACACACAACGCACCCACATGCACACAAGTAAGTAAATAATTCTTTATAAAGGTTTATGGGAGTTAGAAACATAAGGGTCTAGAAAAGAAAGATTGTATGGCAGAAGTCCTTGTTTTTATTTTGCCTTTAATCCAGATCTTGAGTCGAGAAGACACACTTTTAACCTGGGCCTTGCCTTCTTGTGGAAACCTATATAAGGAAAATGGAAGAAGGAAATTTTGCTGTTCTTTGCCTGCTTGCCTTGCCTTGCAAGCGCATCCACTTTTTCACTGGCACTGGATCCTACTTTTTTGGCATTTCAGTATATACAGAGGACCATCTGAGACATCCAGCCTCATGAGATTGATCAACTGCTAGATTCTTGGACTTTCTGTTCATAAGTAGCCACTGTTGAATTAGTTGGACTGCAGGCTGTAAGTCAGTCCAATAATAATTTCCCTGTACCTCCAGGCCCAGGGGCTCCATCACTTGCTTTTTGCTTCCATGGCACCAGGCACCTATATGGTGTAAAGACATACATGCAAGCAAAGCGTCTACTTTCACTCATACACACAAAAGTCAAGCAGGGCAGTGCTTAGGTATGCCAATCTTAGGAATGTGTGTGTTGGGGGTGGGGATGGACAAGTGGATCCCTGAAGTTCATTGGCCATAGAGCTTTTCAGAATCAATGAACTTCAGGTTCAGCAAGAGATCATGTCTCAAAAAAAGTAAAGGTGCAGGCTGGGGAAATGTAAAGACTGGGAGTTCGGATCCCAAAAAATCCACATGAACTCTTCTATAGGTCCAGTGTCCATAGGCAGAGATAGTGTATCCCAGAGCAGGAGGGCCAGTGAGAATATACATCTCAGTGAACTCAGAGTTTGATTGAGAGGCCCTGCCTCAAGGAACAATGTTCAAGAGAGATGATGAATGATTCCTGATATCAACCTCAGGCCTCCACGTGTACTTGTACACACATGAACTCGTATCCATGCATGCATGCTCACATGCATGCAAACATGCATACACACACACCAAAAACACACATAAAAAATAGGGGGGGAAAAAAAGAGAGCGATTGAGGAAAGACACCCAGCATCCACCTCAGGCTTACACACACACACACACACACACACACACACACACACACACAGAGTCATACACTAAGGAAGTCCAGAAACCAACAAATGTTTGAGGGCTCTGTCCTGAAGAACTTTGAACTTTGTGCTCAAGACTCTTAACCAAATTTCCCCAATAGCCTGAAACCATAAAGCAATCCAGACACACGACAGTGGAGGAGATAAGGAAGAGTTGAATGATGTTACCTAGGACCTGTGTACAGCAGTGACAAGAACAAAGCACACTGCAAACAGCATGCATGACGTCACCGAGAACTGAAGCACAAGAAGACAATGCATTAAGTCATCTGATGCGTGGTGTCTGGAATCAAACAGGCATGGGGGAGGGGAAGGGCGCTACACAAAAGCAGTAACCGTTGTCATAAAAGTCAAAAGAAAGGCGACTTTATTTTTTTGTTTGATTGGTTTTTTGAGACAGGGTTTCTCTGTGTAACAGCTCTAGTTGTCCTGAACTCTCTTTGTAGATCAAGCTGGCCTCGAACTCACAGAGATGCACCTGCCTCTGCCTCCCGAGTGCTGGGATTAAAGGTGTGCACCACCACATCAGGAACAAAGGCGACTTTAAAGAAAGGATGAGAAGGGGAATAGAAACTTCTGAGTATTTTTCAGGGAAATATGACATGCATTTTTAAAAAGCCTCATTCGAGCTTATTAACTTGACAATTTCATGAGTCTGGGTGTGGTGACTCACATCTGTACTGTCATCAAGAGGCTGAGGTAGAAGGAGCACAGCAGATCCGAGGGTAGCCTGGTACACCAGTGACCTCTAAGAGAGCCAAGTCTGTATAGCCAGACCCTGTCTAAACACTGTAGCAACAGGCACCATGTTTGTCAAAAAAGATAATTTCACAATTACAGTTTTGGTTCCTTGGTTCCAGTGGGAAATTTGTGTATTAGTCAGGGCTCCAGCAGAAATCACTTATACAACTTTTTTGGTGGTACAATTTGATAAGGTTTTAATATAGAAACTCTTCATGAAGGTGTGAGCATCATATAAGAAGCTTAAAGGCAACAGGAAAATAGTTTAGCTTCAGTAAGCTAGTCCCCGCCTCAGTCTGGAATCGGCAAGGGAAAAAAGTCAGGATTAGAACCAGGAGGTGTGCCGTAGTGGAGAGAGGGTCTAGTTAAGAGCTATGGTGACTAGTAACAGGGTGGTGGAGCCAACCCATGACACAGAAGAACGAATTTGACTTTCCTCTCCCTCGCTCCCTTCTTCCCTCCCTCCATCCCTCCCTCTGCCCTCTGATCAGCTCTCCATGTTTTCTGTTGTTGGAGCCAGCTAAAGTTAGGAAGCCAGGGACACTACTACTGTGGCTCCCTAGGGAAACGTACACAACGCAGCAGGGTATAGAATAGAACTAAAGTGTTGGGAAGCTGGCAGCATGCCTACCTGATCCCAGTGCAGCAGCCACCTGCAGGTTTTCTCTTCTAACACAGGAGGGAGAGGCAGAGGAAAAGATGGCTAACCATCAAAGGGCCAAGCTCTTGCTGCCCTGCTTCCATGGCTCAACCCAAGGTCGAGCTGACACTCTGTGCCTTTTCCTCTCTCTCCCGCTTCTGACAACATTTCAGTTGGATGTGGCATCCCGCCACCGTGGCCCCCCTCCCCCACCCACTCCATCCTTGTGCCAGGATGCAGGAGTAAATATTTTTCTGCTGCACTTTTCTCAAGCATGCTTAGAGAGACCCAAACTCCATCACATGTGGGATGTGGGGAATGGGGAGTCTTGTTACCTAGCAGCTGCACTTGTCCATTGGCCTGACCACAGCTACCCCAACCCTGAGCCATCCCCCCACATGTAGCTCCAAACTAATCCACTACAAGGAAGGATCTGGCAACATTCTCTAAATTAGTCACATGGCTTTAGGGAAGGAGCAGAGGGAAGCTCAGCTTCCATTTCTTTGGAACCATGTCAATCATAGTTCATATTTTTAGATAAGGATGCCAAAACCAAACAGATGTGAGAAGTCTGCCCAAGTCTGAATTGTTGGTACATCAACTGGACTAGACACTCAGCCTCTGATGACTAGGCACACTGGAGGAGGTCATACGCCTCTTTCTTATACAGTTACTTATTTACTACGTGTGCCTGTGTGTGTTTGGAGGTATGCGTGCACACACTCGTGTTTGTGCGCATGTGTGTGTGCTGTGTGTGTGTATGATGAACTTGTATGTGTGTGCTTGAGTTTGTGTTTGTGTGTGCACGTGTATGTGCATATGTGTGTGTGAGTGTGTGTGTGCGTGCTCGAGTCTTATCACCTTAACAAGCAGACCCAGGAAACAGCAATAACCTAATGTTAGATGGTGATAAAAGTGACTTGGGGGAAGTCGAAATACACAGTACCAGATGTCCTGTAAATAGTAAGGCACTGTGGGGAATAATAAGACATTTGTCATCCTGCTGTCTAACTGGCAAGCTACAGAAGTGAGCTGTTTCTGCCCTGTGATTTTCCAAAGCCAAGCCTTCTCTAGAACAATTCCTCAGCATGATGACTACGCAAGTGCGCTGAAATGTGTTTGCTAATAAATTTCCTCAGGACTGAAAAGTAATTCCATTTTCCTTTTGTAACATTTCCTGTCTATCTCCCCCCAAAGAGCTTTCTCGATGACTTTTATTTTTGGTCACCGTGAAGTCAATGCTAAGGAAGCAATTAAGGACTCATGTCAATTTGCAATGCACCATCAAATTGGACCTGCCACACCACGGGGACTTCGGGAGCTGTGTGAGGACATTTGGAAGTGACTCGGCATTTCAGGATCACCACAGCTTCTCCACAGCCCATTAGAGTGATGAGGCAGAGGGTGAGGTGGGATGCGGCAAATGAACTGAAGAAAGGACAGTGAGTCAGCTAAAGACAGAGCAGCTTGTGATGGTTATTGGCTCCCAGCTTTCTTAACCACTTGAATACATTCACCACACTTTAACCTCTTCTAATGTACTTTACAGCTCTAAACATTTAGAAGTTATGGGCTCTCCTGAGCTAGGATTAATCAGATGAAGAACTTTGTCACAAAGCTTTAGTTTTGAAAGTTTGTGTAACTCTATCCCTTTAGTAATAGTCGATTAAGGTACCATAATAAGGCAAGAACCAACTTTACAAATTTGGGCTTCACTAAGATGGTCACTGAAGAAAATTAATACAACATTTTCTGTAGGTTTTCAATGCTGTATATCAAGGGAAAAAATAAGTCAGGGGGACATCCAGTTTATTCTTAAGTTGGTAGGAAAAGATATTTTGTGATTGGAGAGCATTTGCCACCAAGATCCTCCAAACTGAGTGGGTGCTTTCATATGAGATAAAAATACAACAGACACTTAAAGCATAACATTCCTTAAAGTGGGATATGCCAATATTAAGTTGTAGTAAGCTTTGATGATAATACACATCCATATAACTACTGCTTAAAGTTCCAGAAAGTTCCTTTGTCCCTTCATCTCCTTCTAGCCAAACTCCTAGTCTTATGCCTCCATCACTTATCACTGACAGTAAATCAACCACTTTCTGATTCCTGTCTCCACAGCAAGTTTGCCTGCTGTCAGATCTCATGTAAGTGAAGTCGCGCTGTATTATTATGTCTGTATTATTAATGTCTTCCATTCACACACATCCACATTCATTCATGACGTTGCCTGTCGGTAGTTCTTCCTTTTCTCATCATGGGTACTCTCTCTATAAACATATCACCATGGGCTGACCTGTTCAATTGATGGACATTGATCTTTAGCTATTAGGAATGTAACTGCTATGAGCATTCTATTTGTTTGGGTTTTACACATGCTCACAATAGCCCAACTAGCCTGAATCAACCAAGCAGGGAGCTCGGAGTAGCCGTCTTCCTGCTTCGGCCTATTGAATGCTGGGATTGCACAACCTCACCTCCATAGTCAGCTTATGAACACTCTCCTGCAAGTCTCTCTGTGTGCATGTGCTTGCCTGTCCTCTCAGCATGCACCTAGGAGTCGTGTGGTAATTCCTTCATTATGTAAAGAACTACCAGGCTGTCTTCCTCTTTCCCACCTCCACTAGCGATGTACAAGACTTTCAGTTTCTCCACATTCTTGCCAGGACTCACTATTCACCAGATGTCTTAAATTAAACATATGTTAAAGATTGTGAAGCTTGTGCTTCTGATTTGCGTTCTTCTAGGGATCAGTCGTGGTGAACATCTTTTCAGGAGTTTCTTGTCTGTCTGTCTGTCTTCTTCGGATGTATAGCTGCTTAGATCTTTTGCCCATTTCGGTGATGTGGATGGTCTTTTTGAGCTAAACAGGCCAGGGCTGCTGTAATCATCTTGGCCCCTTTCAGTCAAAAGAAGCAACAAAAATCCAACACATTAGCTTAGGCAAAGTACATGGACTTTGCTGTGTCATAGAACCAAGCAGTCTTGGCAGTGGTTCTGGCTTGATGCCAAGTTGGGAGTGTGTGCCACCAGAACCTGTTTTGCTTTGTCTCTTTCCCCTCCCCCTACTCGTCACTTGGCTGTGTTCTTGCTGTGTGTGCTCCTTTCTTGCCTGTGCTCCAACGGCTCCAGCCACCTGCAGCCTCGTATTCTCTCTGGTTCAGTCCAAAAGAGCAAAGACTACCTGTCTCTGCCAGTAGACTCAGCAGATATTGTTTACACAGAAACTCTAACTGCAGTGCCCAAGGAGAGTGGAATTTATAGGCTAGGACTGAAGTCAGGTAGAAGAAATTCTTTGGGGAGATAGTAGGTTTACCAAAAGGAAAACAAATGCCGGGTTATCAAAAAGTAGCAAATATCTACCATGGGCTTCCCAGATCTGGTTCTCCGAAGCTCAAGATTGGCATCTACTGAGGTCTCCTGAGGGTGCAGTGAGCCAGCCTCAGGGAGTGCCCTTCCAACACAGTCTGAGCAGAAGGCTCCCAGAGTCTCAGGAAATTCCCCTGCTCTGACCTCTAGAGGGGAGAGTGAGTACCAACCTTCCCCCAAAGGATTAGTTTTATATCTACATAGCAGGCCTTTTATTCCTTTAAACACGGTGAAGGGTGGGAACAAAGCCACTGTAGCCCAGAATGTCACTGTGAGAAATTTTTAGGGTAGCAATCTGGCTAGCAGGTTTCTAGAGGGGCTGCTTTTGAGAGGGAGGAAGGGAGGAGAGAGACGGGGAGGGAGATGAGCCTGGGCAATATAGCAAGTCTCTGTTTTTGTTTGTTTGTTTGGCTTTTGGTGTATGTGTGTGTGTGTGTGTGTGTGCATGTGTACTTAGCCATGCATGTGTGGTATGTGTGAAGGCCAGATGTTGAAGTCAAGTGTCTTCCTCCATGGCTCTACACCTTTTTTTTTTTTTTAAATTCCCAGACAGGGTTTCTCTGTGTAACAGCTCTAGCTGTCCTGGAACTCGCTCCATAGACCAGGCTAGCCTCAAGCTCACAGCGATCCACTTGCCTCTGCCTCCTGAGTGCTGGAATTAAAGGTGTGCACCACCATGCCCAGCTACACCTTATTTTTTTAGACAGAGGTTCTCACTTAATTTGAAGCTGGCTAGAGTGGCTGGCACTTTATTCACTGAGCCATCTCTGCAGCCTTCAGGATCTTAAAAAGCAACAAACAGCAGCTGGGCATGGTGGCACGTGCCTTTAATCCCAGCACTCAGGAGGCAGAGGCAGGTGGCTCACTGTGAGTTTGAGGCCAGCCTGGTCTATAAAACCAAGTCCAGGACAGCCAGGAGGACTATTAACACAGAGAAACCCTGTCACAAAAAAAACATTTAAAAAAGAGAAAGAAAGAAAGAAAAAAAAAAAAGCAACAAACAAACAATAAACAAACCCAAGTATAATTTAACTATCAGGCAAGCCACAAAAGCTAAACCAAAGAACATTCTCAAAAATGGCTTTTTAAAAAAAGATTTATTCATTTATTATTATGTATACAATGCTCTTTCTGCATGTACACACCTGCACATAAGAATAGGACACCAGATCACATTATAGATGGTTGTGAGCCACCATGCGGTTGCTGGGAATTGAACTCCGGACCTGTGGAAGAGCAGTCAGTGCTCTTAACCTCTGTGCCATCTCTCCAGCCCAAAAATGACTCTTCTTAGAAGATGCCAAATTGGAGAAAGTCTGAGAAGGGCTGAGAGATTGATCCAGATTAAAGAAGATGAAAGAGATGATAACAAAAGGCAATGCCTGCTCTGATCTTGAATTCTTACCTGGTAAAATATAATACTAGGAAGACATTCTGGGAGCTATTAATGGACTGTGTATATGGACAGTTTGGTAGGGTTATCTGGTAATATGATTTATCAGTCTGTAATTTCTTGTTCTAAACCTTTTCCTATAGTTATATAAGAGAATGTCCTTTTCCTAATAAATATTCTGAAATGTTTAAGGGGTCCCTAACACATGTGGTCTCCGATAGTCTCAAAAATTAAAAAAGAAGACAAGAGAGAAAGTGAATGACAAAACTGAGCCAAAATAAAACCAATTCCAGGCAAAGGGGCACAGAGACATGTGATTTGATTCAAAATGAAAGTTCTAGGAATGTACTTTTAATCTCAAAGGCCCTCTCTTGATGTTAATCTTGGGATTGGGGACACATTTTAAGTAATTATCAAAGTGGGTTTTTTTCCCTTCAAGCTTTTGAATTATTTTTCAAATCAAAGTAAGATCAGGAGCGTTCCAGCAACGCAGTCATTTCTTCTGCTGGAAATGTGAACACTCTGCTCTAAGAGGCGGGCCATGCTGCCAGGAGGGGTTGTTGACAATGACTTCCCTTGGGAAACAGGACATTTTTATGATACCAATTTTGCAAATGGAAACAAAATGTATGCAAAAGAACAAAGAGAAGGAAACATAATAAATGGACTTTAAATAACTTCCATTGGCCGGGCCTGGCTTCCCTAATGTCCATGTTAATTTTATTAGCAGCCTGTGATGAAGCTGCAGCTACAGGCGGTGCAAGTCAGTTGGGTCTGTTTTCCTTCAGGGAAACCGCCATCTCTTTAATGTCTTCATTATCTAATGTTTGACATCTCATTTTCTTCTTCTTTATTTCTCTATCTTGCTGTCCACCAGGATTACAAAGTACCCACTGGGTGCTGTGAAAATATAAAAGAAAGTTGAGGGTGAGTCTTGGTGGCAGAGATCACTATCCAGCTGCCCTTCCTTCTTGGAAACAAAATACCTAAGATGGGGGTGAGTTAGCACACTCAGCAGTGGACTGTGTCCAGATAAATGTGGTGGCCCATAAGAAATACGCAGAACACAGACATTGGTGCCCACACATTGGTCACTTCCCCTGGTGGGTGCCTTTTCCAGGCCACAGAGGGAGGACTGGCAGTCCAGATGAGACTTGCGAGCTGAGGTCAGATGTTTGGGGAGGAGGACTCCCCATTTCTGAGGACTAGAGGAAGGTGGAAGGAGGGATGAGGGAGGGAGGGGGATCTGGAGGTGATGAGGGAGGGGGCTACAATCGGGATGTAAAGTGAACAAATTAAAAAAAAAGAAATATGTAGATGTTGTAGGATGAAGCTTCTGGAAAGGGTCATTCAAATTTGGTTGGAAGACCTACGCTTTCTCCTTACTCCTTTGCTTTCCATCTTGCTTGGAACACAAATTTGGTAGCTGACCTTCTAGCAGCTATCTGCCAGATGTGAAAATAAAACCATCACCCTGGAGGCTAGGAGTGCTATGCTAACTTAAAGTCACCATTGTCAGTGTGTCTTAGTTCAGTTTCTACTCCTGTGACAAACACCATGACCCCAAAAGCGACTTCAGAGAAAAGGATTTATTTCAGCTTAAACATCCTGATCACAGTCCATCATAAAGGAAAGCCAAGGCAGGAGCTCAAGGCAGGACCTGGAGTCAGAACTGAAGCAGACTCCATGGAGAGATGCTGCTCACTGCCTTGCTCCCTAGCTCAGCCTGCTTTCTTATACAAACCATGGCCATCTGACCAGGGTTGACACTACCTACAGTGCCCTGGGTCCTCTTATATCAATCATTAATCAAGAAAATGGCCTACAGATTTGCCTCTAGGCTAATCTTATAATTTATTTATTTTTATTTTATGTCATTGGTGTTTTGCCTGCACATATCTGTGAGAGGGGATTGGATCCCTTGGAACTGGAGCTACAAAGTGAGCTGCCAGGTGGTTGCTGGGAATTGATCTCAGGACCTCTGGAAGAGCAGCCAGTGCTCTTAACCCCTGAGCCATCTCTCCAGCCCCATTTAACTAATAATTAATTAATTTTTATTTTGCCTATAGGCCAATTCTATTAAGGCATTTTCTCTATGGAAAGTCCTTTTTCCCAGATAACCAGAGCTTGTGTCAGGTTGATATAAAACTAACCTGCTCTTCTCTGGCCTCCTTCTAAGTAAGGGGAAAACCAACTCTTTGCTTAAAGAAGTAATCAACACTTTGGATCTCTGATATTAGAGGTTTAATTTATCTATCTATCTATCTATCTATCTATCTATCTATCTATCTATCATCTATCTATCTATGTATCACATATTATCTATCCATCCATCCATCATCTACCTAGTGGATGTGAGCATTTGCCTATATGTATGTGCTGCACCACCTATATGTCTGCTGGTGTGTGCATCTGTGCCCTCATAGGTCAGAAGAGGGTTTCCGATCCCTAGCACCCGTGGAAAGTGCCAGACATGGCTGCACACATGTATAACCCAAGCACTGTGGGGAGCAGAGACAGGAGCATCATTGGAGCTTGCTGGCTTCCAGCCGAGTTCCTAACTCAGGGAAGAAGCCCTGTCTCAATGGAACAAGGTAGACAGAGATAGAACAGGACACACGAAGTCTTCCTTTTCTGTAGAGGCACACCTGAAGACACACACTCTCTCTCTCTCTCTCTCTCTCTCTCTCTCTCTCTCTCTCTCTCTCTCACACACACACACACACACACACACACAATATACATAAACAAAGAGGAGGAAGTGGAAGAAAGACACTCCCTGCGACCTGTATGATGAAGAGGTCTTGGAAGATGGCCTCTGACCTCTACATATGCACTGCGGTACAGTCACATCCGCCCACCCACGCCCAGTGCTCTCCTGCACAGAATACGTACAAGACAAAAGAAAAGGAAGAGGCTTGAGGAAGCCTTCCCCTGCCTCCTCTCCTGCCATAAAAAATAGAACTCACATGTCCTTAATAGCCATCGATCCTCTTTTAATCGAGCCATTCCATGAATTCGTAATGCAAACTCCTTGTAGTTTTTTTTTTTTAAATCAACTTATCTAATGAATAACGAAACTGAACACCTTTTCCTGTATAAAGTTGCCATTTTGCTTTGGCAGCATATCTGTTCAAATTGTTTATCCAACAACTCAGAAAGTCTCACCAACACAACCTCCCACACAGGAGCAGAACAAGGGCAACACCAATGGAGGTGCCAAGCTGGAGGGGAAACCCCACACGGCCTCAACCCTACTTACAGAACTACAGGCAACCGAGGAAATCTGGAAACGGGAAGGGGGGTCCTCCCCAGGGAGCACACCAACTGGCTGTTCAGTGCCAGATGGTCAGCCCTGAAAACATGCACATAAGGAGTATTATATGGACTCAAAAGGCTATATGTATATAGAAATACATATATACATGCAAGAACAATAAGAAAGAGGCCATGAATTTAAAGCAGAGTGGGGAGGGAAGGAAGGAAAAGGAGAGATAGTGTGATTAAATTATAAACTGAAAAAGAAAAAAATACCCAATTTTAAAAATCAAGTTTTGAGAGAGTAACAGAAATAAAAAATGAATACGATCAAAACACATTATGTATATTAATAAAATCTCATAATGAAACTCATTGCTATATATAATCAATATATGCACATGAGAACACGGAAGTAAATTTAATTTAATTTTATTTTTTCTTATTAATACAGTATTCATTTGTCTTCTCTCTGTCAAACTCTGAGCCAAGCACTTCCCGAAGACTTCCTGGGGAGGTACAGGAAACGGAGCATACAGGGCAGCCACAAAAGAACTGTGGGAGGGGGGAGCGGAGACAGTAGAGACAGCTGGTTCACATGGCGAAGAGGATGAGAAAGGCCACCATTAGGCAAAAGAGCCCCATGGCCTCTGAGAGGGCAAAGCCCAGAATCGCGTAGGAGAAGAGCTGCAGCTTCAGGGAAGGGCTCCTGGCATAACCAATGATGTGGCTCCCCAAAACAGTCCCAATCCCCGCCCCAGAGCCAGCCACCCCAACTGTAGCAGCTCCAGCCCCAATGAGCTGTGTCGATGTCCTTTGAAATGGTGCTGGTCCGGAAGCTGCCGCTAGAGATGAGCGAGGTCAGAGGCCGCTGGACTGCCAAGCTATGGGGGGCCCTCATCTGCTGGCACATGTAGTCGCTTCAACTCCACTGCAGAGAGTGGAGGACTCAGCAGCTGGAAGATGCTCCTGACCAAGGAGCGGATGGAGACGAACTTGGAGCAGGCATACATTTTCAGGGGTGAGGGGTCAAGGCAGGACAGCTGCTCCCGGGGTAGAGAAGACGGAGAGAGCGAAGTAAATTTTATTATCCCTGATTTCAAAAACAAATTGATGTTCTTGACAAGCAGAACAGTTGGAACACATAACAGATATAGGTAGTCTCATTTCAGAATCAAGCAGCCCTGTAGGCTCAGTACCGAGTATAACAGTTTGCTAAAGTGGTCCCAGCCTTCCTAATGCTGCGACCCTTTAGTGCAGTTCCTCATGCTGTGCTGCCTCCCACCATAAAATTACTTTCATTGCTACCTTATAACTGTAATTTTGCTAGTTATGAATCGTAATCTAAATATGCCTGGAAATAGAGGTTTGTGTCTTGACCCACAGGTTCAGAACCTCTAAGCCTTAGTGGATGTGCGCTGGGACAACTTTGCTAAACTTACTGAACTCAGTTGCCTCTTTTGTAAAAGGCCGATGAACCAGAAGTGGTGGTGCTCCCCTCCCCTTTTCTGAAAATTTAGCCAGTGGAGGCAGAGAGATAGTTTTTAAGGTCAGCCTCAGCTACATAGTGAGTTTAAGGCTAGCCTAGGCTACATGAGACCTTGTCTCAAAGAAAACAAAACACTCAAAACATAAAAAGTAGAAAATAATATTAATTACTTTGTTTGGTTGTTACAGAGAGTAAAAACAATGGTCTTGGGAATGGGAGAAATGGATCAGTGGCTAAGAGCACTAGCTACTCTTCTAGAAAACTGAGGTTCAATGTCCAGCACCCACGTGGTAGCTCACAACCCTTTGTAACTCTGGTTCCAAGGGATGAGGCAACCCATTCTGGCCTCGTCAAGTACCAGGCATGAATGTGATGCACAAACATACCTGCAGGCCGAACACCCATACACATAAAATAATAATGATGATAATAAAATTAAAAAAAAAATAATACGGACCTGGCACTTAATATGTACTTAGTAAAATCACAGTGGTAATTTATAATCCATATAAACTCATAGAAGGAAGAAAGTAATTGCTGTTTATTTTAAACTGCCAGGAAAGCCTTAGAAGAAATACATCGGATATTTTTGTAATGAAGGTTAAAAAATGTCTGCACACAGAGAAAAAGCATGGAGTGCCTCATGGGTAATGATGGATGCTGGTTGAATACAACAGACGTGCATCGTTCAGGGAAACAACTTAACCAGCATAGCAGAACTGAGGGAATGGACTGGCATGGGTGGACTGAGGTCAGGAAGTGGGGACAGTGGCCTCAGGATAGCACAGATGGGGAGGGACCAGGGTAGCACTTCTGGACTGGGGTCAGGTTGAAGTGCAAAGAGAAAACACACAACTCAATATGGAAGAACACAAGCAGACTGTCTGAATCTTATACAAAAAGTATGGTCAGGAAAGACATAAAAGGCCATCATAAGAACGTCTTCAGTTAGCTTGAGTAGTTTTCTTTTCAGATAAGTGACAAGAAATGGCTCTGACTGCCAAATGGAAGGTGAGTGCCTAATCCAAAAGAGTAGTCATTAATTTAATGGAAAGACTGCCTGATAGCGAACACTATTCTAGCTGCTAGGAAGGTGTGTAGGGGCAGCTCGAGCCCAGGAAAGCTTTCTTCCTGTGATTTTTGTTAAAAACGAAGTCTTTGGCAAATGTATTTTTCACTTAAAAAAAAAAGTAATCAAGGTGATTAGGTACGGTATGCTTCTCTGCACAAGCCATGAAACACCACCAAAAATGCACACATTTCCTCTTAATGGTTTTTAAAAATTGCCTTAGTAATACTAGCAAATATTTTAGGACTGTTACAGTAAAAGTTAAGGGGTCATTAGCTCATTTCTCCATGCCGGTATTTACAAAAATCACCACATTGTGCAACATTAGGCTATTATCGTAAACCCTATGTGTTGAGGTGGGAGTTAGTAAACTGGACGAGGCATCAGACTTCTTGTAGGCCTGAGCCTATACAGCCCAGGCACAAACTCCAGATTTGGACTCCCCCTTCCCCATTCTATAACCTGAGAGAGTATGAAATGGGCGCTCCAAACCAGGGAGCCTGATTGAGTAATACATCTCCGAGATGTCATAGTAGAGGAGCATCCTTGGGATGAGAAGGCTTCACCCAGAGTGCACTCTCAATAAGGTGGGAGATGCTGAGCAGGTCAGATGCCCCACACTTCAATCCTATGAGATGTAGCTCAGTGATACAGCATACACTGCCATGTATGAGAGCTTGGTTTGGTCGGCACAGAACAACAGCCACCAAGCGAGCAAAAGGCCGGTGGCAACACAAGGACATGTAAAATAATGCACACCAGTGTTCTGTGCAACTAAAATTTTTAATGCTAGAGGATGGATCGGTGAGATGGCTCAGTCATTAAAAGTGCTTGCTGCTCCCTGCAGAGAGTTCAGCGTCCATCACCCAGACCAGGTGGCTGACAATTATCTATATAAGCCCAGCTCCCAGGGATCCAATGCCCTCTTCTGGCCTCTGTGGGCAGCAGGACACAGATGTACTCAATTTACAAGACAGAAAAATAAGGAAGTTTTTTTTTTTTCAGTAGATACTTGGAGTACCCAACCATCATGTTCCTTTTGTGGGGGAGTACCTGCCTATTTCTCCAAACAATGGACTCAAGAGCTGTGTCTGAAAGAGCCATAAAAATGGTACTAAAAAGACAAGAACTGGGGGCTGGAGAGATGGCTCAGAGGTTAAGAGCAGTAGCTGTTCTTCCAAAGGTCCTGAGTTTAATCCCCAGCAACCACATGGTGGCTCATAACCATCTATAATGAAATCTGGTGCCTTCTTCTGGCCTACTGGCTCACATGCAGGCCAAATACTGTATAAATAATGAATTTTTTTTTTTTTTTTAAAGCCCTACAGCTTCGAAGGCTAAAAAATTCTGCAGATGGCCAGGGGTGATGTTTACATAATAGTAGATAAAAAAGTAGTAAAGCGTGTGTGTGTGTGTGTGTGTGTGTGTGTGTGTGTGTGTGTGTGTGTCTGTGCATGTCTGTGTGTCTGTGTGTGTCCACAACAAAAGTAAAAATGAATCCCTACAATCTAACACATGCAAGGAACTTCGTATGTGCTTAGATTCAGTAGGTCTGAGTGTTGGACTCACTCCTCAGAGCAGCAGGCAGCAGTTCAGAGGAGCCATGTCTTAAGTGTTCTGGCCATGTGGAGTAGAAGACAGCAGATGCTGAGCATCCCTGCATCCCTGTTGAACAGAAGATCCCAGGTCAGAAGGGCAGGGGCGCAACCCTCGTCGGAAACCTGATGCCGAAGATTCAGAAGCTCTGTCAGCCAGCGCTGCCTCCCGACTCAGGTCAGAGCCTCTGTGGGGCCAAAGTTGTGAGGGAGAAGATACTGGGAGTGAACAGAGACCACCAGTCGCCAGTCAGGGAAAGCCAGACCAGGGAGGGAACTGAGGTGGCGTCTTTCTGGGTCCTCCATGACTTGGCTGTCATAACTTATCAACAGAATCTCCCTCCCCCAGCAACTCCAGTGAGCTTTGGAATTTGTGACCAAGTAAGCTCTAGTTTTTTTTTTCCAACAGTACTTTTAAAGAACAAAATGGAGCTGCTGTGGATGAAAATAAAATCTAGGACACTGCTCTTTGAAATAACAAAACACTGGGAAGAACTGAGTCACCAAGTGCCTGGGGAGTAATAAATTGCATTATGTCCACTCAATGGAATGTTAGGTAGTAATGAAAACCCACAAACATTAGAAAGTGTTCTTAAGCAATACAATAGTCATAGTACTGTTACGATAGTCATAAAGACTAAATGCATATGCTTAATGATTGAGAAAAGAATGAAAATGTCGCAGTAGGGCTGACAAGAAAGCTCAGGAAGTAAGGATGGTTGTTGCCAAGCCAGACCAGCTGAGATCAATCCCCAGGACTCATGTGGCAGAAGGAAAGAATCAACTCCTGTAAGTTGCCCTCCGACCTCTACATGTATCCCATAGCACATGTGCAAACACACACACACACATACACACACACACTTGATAAATAATTATATTTTAAATTAGACTAATTTCATAATAAAACCCATTATTTTGTGTGCTAACCTAAATAATTAGTAAAAGAAAAGAAAAAAGGAGAAAGAGAGAGAGGGAGAGAGATTAAGAAAGAAGCTATTAGGCAGGTGGATCTTTGTGAGTTCTAGGCCAGCCAGGGTGTCATAGTGAGACTGTCTCTAAATAGGTAGATAGACAGACAGACAGACAGACAAATAGATAGGCAGGCAGGCAGACAGACAGACAGACAGACAGACAGACAGATATAAGGAAAAGAAACAAACTATGCTGGGCTAGAGATGCTGGAAGATTTAGAGCAGTGGTTGCTTTTCCAGAGGAAGTGGGTTTGAGTCCCATCACCAATCTGATGGCTCACTTTTTGTTAAGTCCAGTCCCAAGGGATCTGACACCCTTTTCTGGCTTACTCAGCATTGCATGCATGTGATGCACAGACATACAAGCAGGCAAAACATCCATATACATAAAAAGAAATAAATGAAATTTTAAAAGAGAGAGAAGCTACATAAATATATCAAATGGTGGACTGCTAAGCCATCTCAGTGGATAGCTCCTGCTATCAAGGCTGACAACTTGAATTTGGTCCTGGGGACCCACAGAGTGAGAGGGC
>OU015743.1:160630320-160649942 GCA_907169655.1 Acomys percivali
ATGATGATGATGATGATGATGATGATGATGATGATGATGATGATGATATTGTCTTTAGCCATTTAGGGCTGGTTTTCTCTAATTTTGTCCTCATTAGCCATAACCTCTATATATGATGGAGGCAATGTGGAAAACAGAGCTCCCTCAACACTTGTTCTATTATTATAATTTTTAAGGCAAGATCTCACTGTGTAGCTGGGCATGGTGGTGCATGCCTATACTCTCAGCATTCAGGAGGCAGAGGCAGGCGGATCGCTGTGAGTTCAAGGCCACCCTGGTCTACAAAGTGAGTCCAGGACAGCCAAGGCTACACAGAGAAACCCTGTCTCGAAAAACAAAACAAAACAAAAGATCTCAGATCATCCCTGGCTAATCTGATACTTGATATGTTGACCTGGCTGACCTTGAACTCTCACTGATCTCTCTGTCTCTGCCTTCCGAGTGCTGAGATATGCACCACCTTTCCTGGCTTGTTTTGTCATTTTTAATATAATATTTTATTAATTTTTTTGAGAATTTCACAAGTGCATTTTGATCATATTCACTACCATGCACACTTTCCCCCCTAACTCTTCCTAGATCCACCCCCATTCCCTCCTCTCCTGACTCTCTGACCTCTTTTTATTTGTATAGTCCACTCTTTCCCATGTGGTTATGTATGTGGGGCCATCCCCTGGAGTATGGTGGGCCTTAAAGACAGCAGTCACTTCTCTGGAAGGCAGCAACTGCCGGGATGATTAGCGGGGTGGGGGGGGGGGGGGGGGGGGGGGGCTTGTGAGTCACTCCCCTCCACGCTGAGTGTTGACTGGCCTGACTTTGTGTATGTCTTCTGCAGAGGGCCACCACTGCTGTGAGTGCATGCACGGGTGGTCCTGCAGTGCTAAGAAGAAACTGTTTCTCTCTGGTCCTCCCTGATCTCTGGCTCTTAGAATTTTTCCACCACTCTTCCATGATGGCCCCTGAGCCTTGGGTGAGGGAAGAGGATCTAGATGTCCCATTTGCAATGCCCTTGTTTTGTTCTTGCTTTTAATTGTGTGTTTGTGTTTATGCATGGGTATGTGATGAGAGGGGCAGGTCCCTGTGCAGGGTCAGAGGCGTCAGTCAGCTTGCCCTGGAGCTGGAGTTAGAGGCTATGAGGCAACCAGTGTAGATGCTGGGAACTGAACTGGGGTCCTGTGGAAGAGCAGAACTCACTCTTAGCTGCTGGCTTAGCTGCTTGTTTTAAGTCACTCCAGACTGAGTGGATGCTGTTTGCTCTTGATGCTAATATGTCAGGCTGTGTGTGAGGTGCGTGGCAAGTGCTTTCTAATCCTCGCAATGACTCTGGGTCAAGAAACTGACTGGCCTTGTTTGCAGATAGCGATCTATGTTATTCTGTGTGAATCTTGAAGAGAGAGTCCCACACCCATATCCTATAATTGCCCCCCCCCCCCGAACTAACTGGACCCATTCACTATTCTGGAGATTAGAGGCTATTTTCTAATTTTGACCTTACTGGCAACTCTCTTTTCTCTCATCTCTCTCTCTCTCTCTCTTCCTCATTCACGTTCTTACTTTATTTTTGGAGCCCAGGCTGACCTTCAATTTGCAATCCTTCTTTTACCTCTCAGGTGCTGGGGTGATAGGCATCAACCTAACTTGTCAACTACCTTGTCCACAATGACAAGGAACAATGGTCTCTTTGGACACTGATTCAGCTTCTCCAACAGGGGCGTTTTCCTCCTTGTATCTCTTCTCTTCTCTTCGCTTTGCTTTGCTTTGCTTCTCTTCTCCTCCTGCCCACTCTCTCCTCCTTCCCTTCCTTCCTCTGTGCTTAGCCTCTGTATTAAATTCCAGATGCAGCTTCCAATTCTCAAAACCTGAACAGAAAACAGAGATTCCCCAGCGTTTACTATTCAAGTGGGTAGAGTACTGCAGTGGAAGCGTGGACCTGCAGTGGGAAGTGTGGACCTGCAGTGGGAAGTGTGCCTGATGGAAGAGGCTGAGGCCAGAGGGCACTGCTGGGAGCAGAGGAGGAGGTTTCCACCAACTGCTTTGAATCAGTTGGCTAGCTTTTGCTAGAGCCGTGAACAACAAGGGCGGCACCAATCCCCTCGGGCTCAAGTTGGAGAAGCAGCTGCTGGCCAGATGCCCTTGCAGGACTGTTTTCTGCGGTGGCTTTGGGCAAGGCCATGGTCCTGGCAGGTTGTTACCGGGTACTCATGCGAGCCAGGCTTCCTTTTGTGTCTTCCTCTTGTTCCTATGGTTGAGGCTGGAGACTCCATCTTACAGTTTACCACATTACCACCCACTTGGTACCCCTATATGTTTATAATGTTCATTATATTATGATGTTTTATAATACAAATATATATTACTGCAGTTCTGGGGGTCAGAAGGTTAGAATGGGCTTCAAAGGGTAGAAATCCAAGTGTGTACAGAGCCGTTCCTCCCAAAGACTCTGGAGGAAAATCTGCTCGTGGCCTCTCTCTTCTCAGGCACTAGACCTCTTTAGCAAACAGTTGGAGCTCACAAGAGTTCCACCACTCTCTTCTGACCTCTGCAGGCTCCCGGCATGTGTGTGGTACACATACATACATGAAGGCACATAGAACAAAGTAAAGAAACCTAAAAAAAACAACAAAACATAAGATTCAAAGGCAAGGTGTACCCCTGTGTGTCTCAAATGAGGGGTCTGAGGACCAAGGTGGCAACATGTAAGCTGTTCTTACTTGGTGTTTGTTTCTGGCTGTATCACAGGCTAGAACCCTGGCTATGCCTGGTGACTGACTGTTCCTGTTGGCAGCTATTTGTAATCCTTGACAAAACAGAGGTCATGGTTTAAGTCTGGTTTTCCAACAGAAATTTCACAGTAACCAGGAAATTAGGGAGACTGCTCATACACACACACACACACACACACACACACACACACAGTCACATGCTCATACACACACTCACACACTCATATACATATCACATAGTCACATAGTCACGCATACACTCACAATTCATATATACAAGCACACATTCATACACACACATACTCACACATGCACACACACACAGTCACACACTCATACACACACTCACAATTCATACACACACAGTCACACATGCACACACACATATTCACATTCATACACACAGTCATAAAGTCACACACACACACCCCCGTATTGTTTTGTTTTTGTTTTTTTTACATCTAGTCCCCTAGTTATGGGAACTGGCCTCTCATTTAAAATCTCCATACACACAACCCAAAAGTTCCCTTTCCTAAGGGCACATAGCCAAAAAGCTACTTAGTGAGTATTGACTTCATGGTAAATCAGGTGACTTTTGTGAAATGCTAGTATTTTACATAGGGTTTATGGTTGGCCAAACATTTTCTTGGTTATTAATTTTGCTCCTTAGAACAACCTTGTCGAACAGCTGTCTCTGATGGGTCCATTAAGCCCCATATTCCTGTCAAATCAAGTCCCCTTCTGAGAACTTTGACTGAATAGAGATTTGTCATTCCGCGCCTTGTTGCATAGATTAACTCCTGCTCCGGGCATACAAAGGACCAATATCTACTCCCAATACACAGCTATCAGCTACCCTTGCTCCTATGTGACATGGTTCTAGCCAGACACGGTTGTGGCTTGGACATCACCTCCCCAAGCAAGCCTGCTTTTGGATGGCTGCCATGGACAGGCCAAGAGAAAAGGCATAGGGATGCATAAGAGAAGAACCTCACTGTGAAGTCTGGCTGGACCCACTACACACTCTCCACATGGAGTCAGCTGGCCAATCTCTGTGGGACAGGTACCCCCACAAAAGGTGACTTATTTAATCTGATGTTTTTAAATTTTATTTTACTTTTATTTGTGGGTATGTGGGTATGTTCACATGTGTGCAGGTACCTGCAGAAGCCAGAAGAGGATGTCAGATTCCTTGGGAGCTGGAAAAAAGGTGGTGTGGGTGCTGGGAACTGAACTCTGGTCCTCTGCAAGAGTGGCAGGCAGATCTACTGTTTCTCCTCATCCCCGAAACCCTGGAGCTTAAAGCTTCTCTTCAGCTACAGAGGATGTTGTATATGGCTGGAGATTCAGCTTAGTTGTGGAACACTTGCCTGGTATGCGTGAGGCCCTGGGTCCCATCCCCAGCCAGAGGGAGACAACAGGAAGACAAGGAACACACGCACTGCTGAGCATCAGCACCGAGGCCCACAAATGGTGGTGACACAGGGAAGAGCTGTAAACATCTGACCACCCTACCTATGCTCAAGTTAGGGAGACAGGGCTCCAGACAACCACATGGGGTCTCAGCTCAGAAATGGCCTAGTTGCCCTCTCTGATCCTGGTTATAGATTTTGGTTACTAAAAATAGTCAACAGAAATGTTTAAAAAGTAAATATTTAATTGCTTATATATGCTTTAGGTAAAAAGCAGACAGTAACAAAATAAAGCTATATCACAATTTGGACAAGTCTCAAGGGAATTTTGCTATGGGAGCAAAAGCCAACTCTAAAACATCCCATTCTATTTATATAATAGTGGCTATTTGTTTGTTTGTTTGTTTGAGATAGGTTTTCTCTGTAGAACTCTCTTTGTAGACCAAGCTGGCCTTGAACTCACAGAGATCCGCCTGCCTCTGCTTCCTAAGTGCTGGAACTAAAGGTGTGAGCCAGCACGCCCGGTTTATAATAGTATTTTTGAGACCAAGTCTTACTATGTAGTCCAGGCTAAGGCTGAGGCTCCTAATCCTCCTGCCTCGGCCTCCCCAAGGTTGGCATTGCAGGTGTGCTCCATCAGACATAGCACCCTATAAAATGTTTTTCATTACAAGACATTCTTCTTATTTTTCTTAAGAGATGGGGATTTGCTGAGGATAGTGGCACATGCCTTTAGTCTCAGCCCTAGGGTGGCAGGGGCAGGTGGATCCCTGGGAGTTCCAGGCTAGCCAGGGTTACATGTTGAGAACGTGTCTCAACCAAACATACCAAACAAAAAGAGGCAGGAGCTCTCCATGTTGCCCAGGTGGGGGCTGAGTTACTGGGCATAAGCGATCATACCACCCCAGCTCCTGGTGTGCCACTGCACCTGCCTGTAGTGAGAAAACCTTAAAGAGTTAGGTAGGTGGCAGAATGTAGACTGCAGAGCAGAGGTTCTCAACCTCGCTAACGCTGTGACCCTTTAATACAGTTCCTCATGTTGTGGTGACCACTCCAAACTGGAAAATTATTTCTTTTGATACTTCATAACTGTAATTTGGTACTGTTACAAATCATAATGTAAATATATGATATGCAGGACATCTGACATGCGACCCCCCCAAGGAGGTCATGATCCACAGTTGAGAACTGTGTCTCTAGAGCTACAGAGGGCGTTAAGGCTCTCCCTCTCAGCAGACAGGAGTGCAGATGGCTGCTTCCCCTTATTGCCAAAGAACGGCATGAACTCCAAGCCAGATCTCCTTCTGTGGACCTACCCACAGGAAGTTTGCAGGGCAATTGTCAATTTCTCGTCTAGCCAGAGGAAATGAATGAAGGTGTAACTCTTCTGAGGGGCTGATGTGTGCTGAGGATATGCCGAGTCGCACTCTCTCTTTCTGTCACGTGCTTGTGCATCAGATGTAAGTGCTCAGTTAGCTCTCCCTCTCCATGCCTGCTTGTCTGCTGCCACCCTCCCTGCCCGATGGTCATGGACTAACCCTCAGAAACTGCAAGCAAGCCCCCAATTAAATGCCTTTCTCTTACAAGTCTCTTTAGCCATGGCATCTTTCCACAGCAATGGGAAAGTGACCAAGACGAGGATTAAAACGGATCATGTGTACACAAGAAAAATGTGTCTGGTCACCACCAGACACTGATCTCTCTGGTAAAGGTAAGACGTGACATCATGTGCAGAGCACTGTCCGCCCCTGGCCTGTGACAAGTCAGGGTGATCAGATGATTTGGCAAGCGGAGCCTGAAAATCAGAACAGATCGCTTAGTCTCAGTCCATGCTTTCTGGACTGGTGGCTGCGTGTCACCAAAAGGTTAATGGCAAGGGCGGAGATGCATAGTCTGTCAGGATACCATACAGGAGAGGAGTGAAGGGACAGGAACAGCCAGGTGCCCAGACGGGACTCAGCTCCAGTGGGCGTGTCCAGCCTCTTAGGCTCCAGGTGTAGCCTAAGATTCAGATTCCCGAAGCCTAGAACACAGCAGCGAACTCTTGCCCAGGCCACGCCCCCAGGTGGTTTGGAGGAAGAGATGGAATAATGGGAGCGAAAATGGTTTCGTGAGCACTCAGGTGCCTCGGAATGTGATTTGGTGGGCGTCCTGCTGGCGATTCTTAAATGGCGTCTGTACTTGCGGTGTGGAAGCTAAGTTAATGCATTCTGAAGCTGCTGAGTCCCGGCCACAGGCAGCATGGCTGCCTGTGGTGCTGTTCCTTAGGCATCCACACGTGGGCTGTACAGCTGGGAAGAAGGAAGCAAGGAGACCACATAGGAGCTGAGCCTGAGTGACTTCTGCAGACTTCCTATTTTATGTCCTTGCTGATCCTTGGCCCCAAACTAATCAGACATGAAGCCTAATGAGGAAAAGTTAATGTGATCTAACGTCACCATTTGGATGAGTTGTCAACTTGACACATGCGGGCATGAGGGAACCTCAACCGAGGAAATGCCTCCACCCAACTGTGGGCGTGGCTGTGGGGGTGTTTGTCTCGATTGCCAATTCAGATAAGAATGCCAGCCCAGCTGGGCGTGGTGGCACACGCCTTTAATCCCAGCACTCAGGGAGGCGGAGGTAGGTGGGTCTCTGTGAGCTCAAGACCAGCCTGGTCTTGAACTAAGCCAGTCCTGGACAGCCAAGGCTACACAGAGAAACCCTGTCTCAGAAAAACAAAAAACAAAAAATGTTGAGAAAAGAAAGAGAAGAATGCAGCCCATTTTGAGTGGATGCCTCCCTGGGTAGGTGGGCCTTGGCTGTGTAAGAAAGGTAGTTGAGCATAAGCCTGGATACAAGGCAGTAAGCAGCATCCCTCTATGGTCTTTGCTTCCGTTCTTGCCTCCAGGTTCCTGTGCCGACTTCACTCAATGACGGAGCGTGACCTGGAAATGGAAATAAACCATTTCCTTCTCAAGTTGCTTTTGGTCATGTGTCCCACACAACAGAAAGCCACCAGAACAATGACAGTATACAGGCTGTCTATGTATAGGTGGTGATGGAGAGTCAGAAAATGGAAAAGGAAAAAAAAGAGAAAGGTGGACTTTAGCCCAAAGAAGGAAACAAAGAAAAACGTGGACAGTGCCCAGAGGAAGAGACATACTACTGGACAGCTGCAGCACACAGAAGCACTCTGGGGTGGGCTAAAGATGGGCTTCTGTGATGGTTAGCTAGACTAGAGCCAGCTCCTCCCACCCAGGATGCACACTCAAGTCCAGTGGCAGGTTCTGGTGAGACCGATTGCTACAGAAGACAACTCAGACAGGACAGACGTACCATTTTGTCACTCTGTATGCTCAGGGGAGTGGCCAGGGACTGGCTTCCCTGTGAGCTGAGGAGCTGAACTCCGGTCTTCATGTGTGCCGTAAGCACACTGCCCACTGAGCCATCTCCCTGGCTTGCCTGGTTGACTTTTTCTTTTGAAGGAAGGTCTTTACCCTTTGAGTAGCTAGGCCTCCTGCATGCCTACACGATAGCATTAAAAGCATATGCTATGATGCCCTGTCTTTTGTTTTATTTGTATGCATCCTTATTTGTTCTTATTGTTCGTTTGTTTGGATTTTTGGTAGAGATGGTTTTTGTTTTTGTTTTTGTTTTAAGATAAAGGTTCATAAAATAGCCCAAGCTAGCCTTAAAATCATGATTCTCCTGTCTCTGCTTTGGAGTACTGGAACTCCAAGTGTGTGCCATTATACCTGGCTCTATTTAATTTGGGGGCCTCTTCCATACTGATTTCCACAGTGACAGTACTAATTCACATTTCAATGAACAGTACGCAAAGGTTCCCTGTTCCCTTCTGTGGTGGTTTGAATAGGCATGGCCCCATAGACTCATGTGTCTGAGTGCTTGGTCCAGAGCGAGTGGCACTATTAGGAGGTGTGGCCTTGTTGAAGGAAGTGTGTCACTGTGGGGACAGGCCTGAGGTCCCCTTCTCCCAATGGGGTTCACAGTCCCCTTCTGCTGCCTACAGATCAGAATGTAGAGCTCTCAGCCCCTCCAGCACCATGTCTGCTTGCAAGCTGCCATGCTTCCTGCTGTGCTGTCAATACACTGAACCTCTGAAACCATAAGCCAGCCTCAATTAAATGTTTTCCTTTAAGAGTTGCCATGGCCAGGGCTGGAGAGATGGCTCAGCATTTGAGAGCAGCACTGACTGCTCTTCCAAAGGACCCAGGTTCAATTCCCAGCACCTACATGGCAGCTGACAACTGTCTGTAACTCCCTCATACAGACATACTTGCAGGCAAAACACCAATGCACATAAAATAAAAATAAATTAATTAAAAAAAAAGAGTTGCCATGGTCATGGTGTCTCTTCACAGCAATAAAACCCAAACTAAGGCTCCTTCCCACCCTCTTCCTCATAATGGCCGTTCTGAGTAGGGTGAGTACAATCCCAAGAGTTTTGATCTGCATTTTCATGATGGCCAAAAGTGCTGAGCAGTCCTTTCTGTATGTGTTGACCATTGCAATGTGCTGTTTATCTCATTTGCCTTTTCTTTAACTGAATTATTTTTTCCCTGTGGTATTTAACTTTGAAGTTTGTTTGTTTGTTTGTTTGTTTGTTTTAAATACTCAAGGTCCCCCTGTCATAGGAATAGCTGGCAAAGGACAGGTGACTTAGACAGTAACCTAGCTTTACCTTCTGGGTCAGGTTTTTTGTTTGTTTTTAAAGCATGGTGTAATGTAGCCTAGGCTCTCCTCAAAATACTCTTTATATATCCATGGCTGGCCTTCACAGCCTGATCTTTCTTCCTCTGTCTCCTGTGTGCGCGGATTACAGTCAGTGGGCCCTTGTCTTTTTCTAGTGCTGGGGATGGAACCCAGGGCCTCTGCATGCTTGGCAAGCATTCTGCCAACTGAGCAGTGCTCCTGGGCCAGTTTCCCAACCTACGAAATAGTACCAAGGGTAAAATGCTTTCTTCGTAGAATTGTCATGTGGGAGCCAGGCTTGGCAATGCACTTAGCAGGACTGAGCATTGGGTACCAGGAAGATTGTGAGTTCCAGGACAGCCTGGGCCATACAGTGAGGCTGTGGTTCAAATGAAGGGGAACAAGGCCAAGAAGAGAAGCAGGTGTGTGAGAGACAGTGATCCTTGCTTCCTACAAAGAACACTGGAGACTCCAGAGTAGAAGAGGCCCAACAGTTTGCTTTAGGACCTTGCAAAGTTGTGCATCAGCCTTGCAGGGAAGGTGCACCGAGTTCACAGAACACATACAGAGCCTGAAACACGGCCCCTCCTCCCTTTGTGAATAGTCAGGCACATGCGATCCTAGGCATCATCTAGGACCTATTTCTCCCTCAGTGGCTTATGTTTGTCTTTTTCTCAGCAAAACCCTGCATGAGTTCAGCTGCTTCACATCCTGTTTATTTGAAAGCTTATCAGACTCCTGACCAAGCTTGGCTGTGAGTAAACTTCTAGTTTGGGTGGAGTGGGCAGGCAAGATTATCCTCAATTACATGCTGACTTTGAAGCTGGCCTGGGACACAGTGCTCCTGTCTCACAAAAGAGGTGAACCAGTGGAACGGCACTATCTGGTGGCCTGGATGTACTCTCTTGAACTCCCTCCCATAGAGGTGGCAGGGGAGAAGTGACTCCACAAGACTCTCCGTAGGGTGTGTACCCCCTCTCCCCCACATCTTACACACACACAATGATAATCAATGAAATTTAATTTTTTTTTTAAGCTGAGAAAGAAGTGGAGGAGGCAAAGGAAGGAGAAGGAATGGGAGGAAGAGAGAGGAAGGAGGAAGAACATAGTGAGACACAGGAAAAATGAAAATAGAAGCTTCAGACTGCAAAGTTGGCAGCTCCTAAGAGCATTCATTAAGCCTGGGGTTTGGAACCAGACAAATTTAGATGATGATCTATGCAATCTTAGTCACTTGTGACTTTAGCCCTCAAATACAAAATAGAACCAACATCTCTGAGAATAGTCAAGAAGCTAAATGAGCAATATGTGTGAAACGTCAGGGCTAGTAAATACTTTCATTGTCATAGTGGCCTTGTGTGTGGCAGGAGGGCACAGGAAGTGGGGATGGTAACCACAAGGGTCACTGGAAAGTTTCTATAATCACTGGTGGTGCTCAGCTCCTTCTGTGGGTTACTTTTTCTTCCTTCTAGGGTTCAACAAAGTTCACACTTAAAAACTTTGTGACTGTGAGCTAATGAAGTAGTGTAATTGCTTAAAAAAACAGTCCCCACATCACACCGGAGGCACAGGAAGGGGTATATTGCAGTAGTGTGCCAACAAGCCACAGAGTGTTGGTGGGACAGCCAGGATAAGAAGGTAGGTAGGAATATGGCTGTTAAAGAATGCATCTTCTGGGACAGGAGAAACACTTGTTTCTCTTGAGCAAAAGAAATGGCTATTTGAAGTGAAAGCCTGTTTCATTTTCTTCTGCTGAGCCTCAGTGAGTCAACACTCACACCAGTACTTACTTACTTGGGTATAAATTTCAGTTCAATACAAAGAGCTTCCACTTAATGTGGTGACTTAGTGACAATGCAGCTGTCAGTCAGTGGCATGGGCTGGCTAATTGAAAAAGGATTGAGGTCCAGCATCTGGACTGGCTTTCCAAAGCCTCTCACACCTTTGAAAACTATGGGCCAGGCTGGGGGCTCACACCTGAAATCCCAGCACTTGGGACACTGAGACAGAGAATCAAAAATTCAAGACCATCCTGGACTACATAATAAGATCTGTCAGAGACAGAGACAGAGAGAGATAAAATATAGATTGATAGGTAGGTAGACACAGACAGATGATATAGAGTACACAAGGCTCCAATGGAAGGAGTTTTATGTTAGCAAACCATTTATGTGGATCTCTCCTAGACTTAGGGTTAGCAGCATAGGGCAGACACAGTGACAACTTTTTGAACACTAGTTCTGCCACTACTGTGGGCGAGAGGATGAATGTATATATCCCACAATTGGAACTGTTTACCTACCCTAAGGAGGGTACCTAATAAATACCATATTAACTTCTCTTTGTGTTAAATTACCCCAAACATTCAAAAACTGATTCTGAAGTTAAGGATAACTACTTCTGCATTCGAGCACATTGCTTAATACAAAGTCCAGTTCCCTTATTTATGAATAGGGGTTATTTATTTAGCCTCTGTGTTTGCCTGTATGCACCATTCACTCAGCAGACATTTGAATGCCCATTATAATGTCAGGCTCCAGGATGGCAAGATGACTCGGAGAGTAAAGGCTATTGCTGCTGAGCCTGATGAACCAAGTTCAAGCCCAAGACCCACATGGTAGAAGAAGAAAACTGACTTCTGCAAGTGGTCCTCTGACTTCCATATCCGCAACACCCCCACAATAAACAAGCAAATAATAAATATGTGACGTAAGATGCATACACACTAGGATACAAGAGCTGGTTCTATTTGTTTATGACAGACATTATCAAATGAAAAACCACAAAGCTGCCTCCCCAGGGGAAAATGATGCAGCCAACACTGTGAGCACACGGAAGTGCACTAGTGTGAACATACTATCCTAAATGTAAGTGAGAAGAAAAAATGGGGAACATCTTCTACAGGAGGACAAGTCAGCCAATGCAGGGAGGCCACAGTCAGGTTCAGCAGACAGACTTCAGCTGATGCTACAGTGCCTTTGGGGCTTGCCGGGCCTGTGGGAAAACAGGCACTCCCATTCCCAAATCCAGTCTGTTATACGCACCCAAAGCCAAAACCAAAAGTAAATGGACCGTGGCACTGCTTTCAGGTGCTGAGAATGCAGAGACTTTGGACTTCTGGCCTTCCCTCCCCTGCTCATAATAACTGCCAGTAATTTGAAAATTCAAAACCCCAAGGCTAGAGCATCAGGTTGGTTACATACTTATTTGACTATGGATTTTGTGACATCCTCTAATGATGTATGTAACTGGGCATTGTGGCACACGCTTATAATCCCAGCTTCTCAGGAGGCTGAGGCCACAAGATGGTTTGAGTCCAGTAGCTCAGGGCTAGCCTGGCAACACAGTGAAAGCTTAGGGATACAGGCCAGTGACAGTGTTGCTTAGCATTCTGGAAGTCCTTGATGCAACCCCTAGGTCAAAAACAAAAACAAAAACAAGCAAGCAAACAGACAAACAAAAAAACAAAACACAGATATACAGATAGATAAAGGCAGATATAAAATACCAGGCTCACAGCACATATGCTATTATTACCACAACCCAAACAAACTCATCTGAAGTTGAATCTGAAAATATTTTTTCATATTTTCAGGCTACTAAGGATAAAAAAATAAGGCAGCATTTCCCAGGAGGGCACATTCCACAATCATGTGCTACTAGGAGTTGGGCTAAGGTCACTTTTTATGAGGAGGAACCAGGAAAACATGAGGAAGTATTCAGCTAACTAAACACTCTAGCCAGTGCTCAGCCTGGCTAACTGGCTGAGGCCTTCAGAATTCCACGGGATGCAAACAAAGGCACCTAGGCTGCAGATGTGAGGGTTTTTTTGCCAGAAGGCACAGGAATGGATTTGTACTTTGCACCTAGCTTGGCAAAGCCTTCCAGTCAATCATGTCACCTGCACCTGGGCAGCATTTCTCCTTGGCTATTTGACATTCTGAGTCCTGACCTGGGCATTTTAATGAATTCTCTCTTGGACTCTTTTTCTGTGTTGCCAGCTTCACAGCCAGGTCTCAGCACAGCATGAGGCTGAGGGGACATTTACTGTGGCACTCCCTTTGGCAGTTCCCGGGTACACAGAAGCCTTGGGGTGACCACTGGTGTTAACGCCTGTCTACTAGTCATCCTCAAGATGTGGGGACTCATATTTAGAATTGGAGGCTCCCAGTGGACACAGTGTCTCTTTTTATTTTACTTCTATCATTTCCTTCCTTCCTTCCATTTTTGTTTTTTGATTTTCGGAGACAGGGTTTCTCTATATAGCCCTAGCTGTCCTGGTACTTGCTCTAGAGACCATGCTGGCCTCAAGCTCACAGAATTCTGCCAGCCTCGGCCTCTGGAAAGCTGGGATTCAAGATATGTACCACCACTGCTGGGCTTATTTGTATTTTTGTTTTCTGAGGCAGGGTCAGAATTTGTGTGTGTGTGTTTGCACCAGCGCTGTTCTGTGTCTGTGCCATGGTATGCAAATGGAGACCTGAGGACCATTTGCACAGCAAGGGTCTTGTGGGTAGATCTCAGTATTGGACTGGCAGCAAGTTCCTTTTACCCAGTAGGCTACTTCACTGGCCCAGTGTTGTTCTTATTCCCAATCCATTTTAGACCTACTTTTGATATAAAAATGATTGTCAGTTGGGTGTGGTTGGCGCACACCTTTATTCCTAACACTCAGGAAGGCAGAGGCAGGCAGATCTCTGTGAGTTTGAGGCCAGCCTGGTCTACAAAGTGAGTCCAGGACAGCCAAGGCTACACAAAGAAACTCTGTCTTGAAAAACAAAAATAAAACAAAACAAAACAAAACAAAATAATTGCCAGACATTTAAAAAAAGAAAATCAGCAAGGCTGGCTTTGAACTCACTTTGTAGCAGAAGTGACCTTGAGCCTCTCATCTCTCTGCCTCTCTCAGGTGTTAGGACTATGGGCCTTGCTTTTACAGGTGCTGGGGACTGAGCATGTGCTTTGTGCAAGCACTCTCCCAACTGATCTACACTTATAAAAATTGTTAGTCAAGAGACTAACGGAGTCAAACCCATAATCTGAGGAACCTACAGCAGATGGTTTCTAAGGTTCCCTTCACTGACAGTATATGGACAGGACTAAGGACCGGGCTCTCCGTCAGTCCCTTATACCTTGACCTTGGGTAGGACGGTTTAAAGCAGATGCATCTAGAGCCGGAACTGGTGGGTAGGCAGGCGTAAGCCGGTGAAGCGCCTGTCTGGTAAGTACAAGGACCTGTGCTTGAGACCTCAGATTCACATTTAAAAATAAAACCGCGTACAGTAGTGCATGCTAGCACTGAGGAGGAGGAGACGTGATACAGGAGGAGGGATACAGAAGTGTGCCTGGGGTTCATTGCCCCATGATGCTTGCAGGTACCTGAGAAAAAATGCCAAGGCTGTTCTCTGTCCTCCATACCCATATGCACCTGCAAACACCCAAGCTCATGGAAATGAAGTGTTTTTACGTTTGGGGATTTGTTTGTTTGTTTGTTTTTAAGGCAGATGGGTCTTCGTTTTGATATTCTTAGTGACTCCATCTGTGGTGGTTCAAATGAGAAATGTCTCTCACAGGCTCTGGCATTTGAACACTTTGTCTCCATATCAGCTGTTTGGGGAGTTCTAGGAGGTGCCACTTCTCTGGGGACAGCTTTTAAGGTTTCAAAGCCTCAGGCCACGCTCAGTAGTGTCTCCCTCTCCCCCCTCCATGACTGCAATTGAGGATGTGAGTCATCAGCTTCTTTTTCCTGCCACCAAGCCTGCCATCTCCTGCCATGTCCCCAGCATTATAGACTGTAATCCTTTGGAACTGTTTAAGTTCTTTTAATAAAACATTCTTTGTTTCTCTTAGCTTATTTCTTAGCCTGGATATCACACAAATAATTGAGTCTCTTATTTCTATTTATTTATTTTCTATATTTATTCATTTATTTGGCTTTTCGAGCCAGGGTTTCTCTGAGCAGTCTTGGCTGTCCTTGGCTGTCACTTTGTAGACCAGGCTGGTCTCAAACTCAGGAGATCCACCTGCATTTGCACCACCCCCTCCCAGAGTGCTGGGATTACAGTGCAACCATGCCTGGCTGAGGCTCTTTTTATAACACAAGGCTTCACAAGACAATCTTGAGCAGTTTAAGTCTGTTCTTAACCCTCTAAGAGATTTTGTCTTACTCCCAGCAAACATCCCAGAGATGCTTGCACTTTGTAAGTTTCCTCAGCTCCAGCTCCTTCCTCTTGATCTTCCTTGGACCTCTACCCAGGGCTAAATCCTCTGGCTTAATCCCTTACTTCTAACTCCTCCTTCCCCGGCTGGCCGGAAGTCCTGCCCTATTCTCTCCCTGGCTCATTGATTGGCTGTAAGCTACTTTATTGACTTATCAGGGAAACAATTGGGAAGCAGAATTTACCCAACATTTAGACAGTAATTTCTCAGAACAAACCTTGCAACCAGACCTGGGAAGTACAAAAATCAGGATTTAAACCACAGAATAACTTATGCCTACATGGAACTGTAAGCCAAATTTTAACTTCTGTATGTTGCCTTGGTTATTGAATTCTACTGTCTTGCTAAGTTGCAGGTCTCTTTTTAAATTTTCTAAGTTTTTATATTTATTAATTGTGCACGTGTGTGTGTGTGTGTGTGTGTGTGTGTGTGTGTGTTTGCATGTGTATGCACACGTGTGCCACATCAAACATGTGGAAATCAGAGGACAGTTTGTGGCAGTCAGATCTCTCCTTCAACCCACTTGGGTTCTAGGTACTGAACTCAGGTCATAAAGGTTAGCAGCAAGTGCCTTTAAGCACTGAGTTATCTTGCTGGCCCACAGAGTTGCCACTTGTTCTATGGAGAAAGAGGCGGCACAGTCAGAATTTGTGCATGTGCATGGAAGTCCACAGTCCCTGGAAACCCCAGGACTGCCCTGCTACTTGCATCTAGAAGCAGTGAGCCAGGGGATTTCTTCCAGGAAGAAAGGCTAGCATGAAGCTCTATCTGAAGGGATACTGTGTCTCTTTCTCCTCTCAATGACTAAATCTGTCTAGTTTCATTCAGTGAAGAAAACATTGACCTATTTTCAATGGCTTCAACTGCTCTGCCTATCTAGGCATCTTACCTTTGAGTAGTAAGAATAATTCAAATTAACCTCTTCCCACTTTGAATCGTTTTGCTTTAAGACTTTATTTGGGTCAGAGCTTGCTCCCTCTCTGCAGCTGAGGGAAGGCCTGAGTGGCTTGGGGTGGAGAAGGGATGTCTGCTCCAACCCTTTCCCATCTCCCAGCGGCTTCCTTCTGTTCATCAGCCACAGCGAACTCAAAGCTGTTGCAGAAACCACACCCTTCAAAAGATCCGCCTGGAAACGCTGGCTACCTTGAGGTTCAAAAGAGCCTAGAGACTATGGACCACACCCTCTGTGTATGGGGAGTCTTTTGTCTGGCCTAGGGACTCTCCTTTTGGATGCCATCCATGGCCTGCCGTGGTCCTGAATACACAGGGCTAGTTCTGTTGAGGGACCACAGTCCACACCCAGGCTCGGGTCACTCTTCTGTGACTCTGGAGGAAAGCCTGCATCCCAAGCCATCTTCCATGCATTTGCTTGAGGCCACGTCCCCACAGAACCCCACATCCTCACCCCAGCAGACCGTGCCTCTCTCTTCTCACTCCCTTCCCTCTTCTTCCAGTTTGTCAGACCCTGACTAAGAGGCTCCCTTTTTAGAACAGTGGCTCCTCAATCTTCAGGCAGCCATTCTCCCAGTGAGAGACATTGCCCTGGCCTTTGGCAAGGGTGTGAGGGAAAGCTGGCTCTGCTGGGATCACATCTTTTGACACATCTGCAGGAAGATGCTGGCCTGGGGCTGGCGCCACTCTTAGGCCCTGGGAAGTAGAGATGAAAAGAACCTTGTTATCTCTTTCCACCCATCCTCAGAAAATAGGCAGGATCCCACCCAAGCCTCACACCGCTTAAACTGCTCCTGCAATGTGGGCCCTTGTCTGCAAGCGGAGGAGATGCTCCCTCCCGGTAAGCTTCCTGCTATGATGTAGGTGAGCGGCCCCCGTGCTGACAACAACCCACCAGACCCAAATGCGTTAAAAAGATTGTTCCTTGCAGACCCTAACCCACACAAAAGGTGTCAAAACCTGGCTCTTTGAAGAAAAACATATCAAAGGTGCCCTGGAGACAAGCCCCGGGATGAGTCCTGGGAGTATCTCCTGCTATTCAACTACCCTTGGTTTAAATACCCAGAGGTTGGAAGGTTTGGGGTGCACTCTCCATTTCTCACCCCCCCAACACTCCCCCCATAGCTCTCTGTCCTTGTCTTTCTTTTATCATTAACCTTAGTGAATTAAAATCTAGTTCTTCGACTATTGACTGTCTTTATTTTAATCAAGTGCGGTCTGGCCTTTCACAAGCCAGAGGCTCCCTTCCCCCTCTGGAAGGGACACAGATTTTTATTGTCTCAGCCCTGGCTGAGCTGCTGAGCACGGCTGCCCTGCGCTCCCTCCCTGCCCAGAAGACCTTCTTCATGACCAGTTCTCTCCAGACAGAGCCTTCTTCAGCTATCTCCAGAAGGCTGAAGAAAACTCTGTGACCAGATTCTCAGCCCAGCCTCCTGGGAGAAAGGAAGCCACACTGCAAGCCACTTGCCAGCTCTGTTCCAGCTGCTTTGAACCCTGTGGTGGCTGTCAGGACTCCTGCCCTCCTGGAACTCACTCTAGAGAGACACCATAAACCCTGGCAAGCTCAGGATCATGAGGCGACAATCAGGCTTGTGTCTGTTTTTGTTCTTTGGGGTTGGGGTTGGGGTTGGGGGTGGTTGTGAGTTGAGGGCTGAAAGAAGAGATGAGGGGAAAAAAGAGAGGAAGGGAGAAAATACAGTGAGGTAGATGGTGTGGGTACTCTAGGCAGAAGGACATACTCCTTGTAGAGAAAGGATCTTCTTTGGCAAAAGGACAGAGCAGCCGACTGGGCACATGAGATGGGATGTGTTGGGTAATGACTGTAATCAAAGTCTGTCTCAAAATAAAGTACAGCCCAGTGGGAGAGTCGTTGTCCAGTATGGAAGATGACATGGACTCAATTGTTGGTTCTGTTAAGGGAAGGAAAGGAGAGAGAGCACGAAAGGAGAGGTTGTCAAACAGGAATATCAAGACCAAATTAACATTTTAACAAAGTTGTAATGGAGCCGGGTATGGTGGCACAAACTTGTAATCACAGCACTTGGGGAGACAGAGGCAGGTTGATCTCTGTTTGTTTGAGGCCAGCCTGGTCTACAAAGAGAGTCCAGGACAGCCAAGGCTACACAGAGAAACCTTGTCTCGAAAACAAAACAAAACAACAATAAAGTAGTGAGGGCCTTTTGTGGTGGTAGACAGCTTTAATGTCAGGGTTTTGTAGGCAGAAACAGATGATTCTCAGTGAGTTCAAGGCCAACCTGGTCTACTTAGCTAGAGTCAGGCCAGCCAGGGTTATATGGTAACACCCTATCTATAAATAAATAATGCTGAGATGTCCCAGTTGGTAACGGTTTGCTGTAAGAAGCTTGACATTGTACAAGGTTATTCTGTGACCATGGCAAATGCAACCAATATACCACACTACACCCACACCCACACACATACACCCATGGGCAGGGGGAAGGGAAAGTTTCTCTGTATAGCCCTGGCTGTCATGGAACTTGCACTGTAGACCAGGCTGGCCTCAAACTCAGAGGTCCCTCTGCCGATGCCTCTGGAGTGCTGAGATTAACAGGCACCACCACTACCCATCTATGGAAGAACTTTCAAAGTAACTAGGGCAGGGCATGCAGCTCAGCTTGCATACTTGCCTAGCATGCTGAGTTTAATCCCAGCACAGCAGAAACTGGGGGGTAGCAGTCTATGTAAGTCTTGAACTCAAGAGAGGAGGCCTTGGGCAAGAGGATCATTCTTGGCCACATAGCAAGTTTGAAACCAACCTGGGGGTCGATGCAAGGTGGCAGTGTGTGTGGTGGGACGGTTCAGTGATTTTACACACCCACCTGATCTAGTTGTTTCAAAACTTCACCTATTATGACATTCAAAAGCCACGTGGGAGCCCGCACCGTGGCTCAGTGGGTGAAGGAACATGTCTCACAAGCTTGGCAAACTGGGTCTCATCCCTGGAACCCATAGAAAGGTGAAAATACGCTACCTCCATAAAGTTCTCTTGACTTCACGGCATTCCTGTGTGCATACACAAACACAAGAGTAATACTTTTTGTTTTTCGAGACAAGGTCTCTCTGTGTAGCCTTGGCTGTCCTAGATCTACTTTGTAGACCAGGCTGGCCTCAAACTCACAGCCATCTGCCTGCCTCTGCTTCCCTGAGTGCTGGGATTATAGGTGTGCGCCACCACAGCTGGCCACAATAACAATTTTTAAGCAATGCTATATTAACTTACATTACTTATGTTTGCATGCTTGTGAGTATACCTGAATGTGTGGTATGTGTGTATTTTCTGAATCCACACTTCTCCTCTTCCACTTACTAGCAGTATGACTTGGGGACTCTGAGCACATCTGGTGAAATGGGGTACACAGCTGCTAAACAAATATTGATGCATCTTAGTCAAATAATACTGTCAATTAAAAAAATAAGAGGGTTCCTGCCTGTTAAGTCCAGCACTTAGTCTACAGCAGGATGATTTCCATGAGTTTGATGCCAGATTAGGCTATGTTAAGATTCTTAAAACCAATAATACATAAGTAAGGACAGTTTTTTTTAACTTATTGCTTCACTAAAACCACACACACACACACACACACACACACACACACACACA
>OU015743.1:160652792-160674506 GCA_907169655.1 Acomys percivali
AGAGAGAGAGAGAGAGAGAGAGAGAGAGAGAGAGAGAGAGAGAGAGAAGCACTGGAGCACTAGCTAGCTGGAGAGATGACTCAGCAGTTTAGAGGGCAGGCTGAGGGTACCATTCCCAGCACCCCCATGGTGGCTTATAACCATCTCTATCCCCAGTTACAGAGGATCTGGTGCTGCTTCTGGGCCCTGGGGGCACTACACACACACAGCACACAGACACAAATGCAGACAAAACACTCAAACCCATAACATGAAAATAAAGCTGCTGTGGTGGTGCATGCCTGTAATCCCAGCACTCAAGGGGAGGGTCTCTGTGAGCTGGAGTCCAGTCTGGTCTCCATAGCGAGGTCCAGGACAGCCACGGATGCACAAGCATCCCGTCTCAAAAAAACCAAAAACATCCAGAAACTGAGACATGTGATAACTAAGTTACATAAAAGGCAGGCCCCAGTTCATTTCTGCAGATCAGATCAGGCCCTTTTCTCTCCTGTTCATCTCATCGCTGTCTAGGATATTCAGTTTATGTCAGTTTTAAACATTTCTGAAAGTTTTGTTTGGAGTTTTAGTTTCCTAGTAACCCAGACTGTGAAGCAGAAATCAGTGCTTTGTACTTTAGGAGGCAATCCCTCCCCCAGATAATGAACTATCAGTCTCACAGCTCTTGATGCTAAATAGCCATGGGGCAGTGCTCCCTGGCATGTTTTTCACTCTGGTTTATGTCAATTTTACAGTTATAATGATGTAAGGCTAAAAAAAATTGAATGACTTTTTAATATTAATTATTAAATGATGTTTAATTATCTAATAGTTATATATTACAATATCATATAATATATGCAGTTGTTGTTGTTATTACTACTACTACTATTATTACTACAACTACTACTACTACTAAGACAGTTTCTCTGTGTAGCCCTGCGTGTCCTAGAACTTGCTCTGTAGACCATGCTGACCTTAAACTCATAGATCCACCTGCCTCTGTCTTCTAAATACTGGGATTAAAGGTATGTACCACCACCACCCTGCTGTAATGCCTTTTTTTAAAAAAAGGCAACACTCATCACTTTCATTATTATTAGCTGTAATTTGTTGTTGTTGTTGTTTGTTTGTTTCTCAAGACAGGGTTTCTCTGTGTAGCCTTGGCTGTCCTGGACTTGCTTTGTAGACCAGGCTGGCCTCAGACTCACAGCGATCTGCCTGAGTCTGCCTCTCGAGCACTGGGATTACAGGCATGCAACTCCGCATCCTGATAGCTGTACCTTTGAGGCGTACCCTGAAGTTATTTCAGGGATAAGTCCTGTTTTTAATAAAAGGTATATATATTTAAAAAATAAAAAAGTCTGGGCATGGCAAAGCTTGGCTTTAGTCTCACTAGAGGAGCAGAAGTGGGTAGATCTCTGAGTTCTAGGCTATCCGGGGCTACATAGTGAGGCTTTGTCTCAAAAGGGGGAGGGGGTGTTCAGAAAGATGCAATCAAAAGAACACTAACTTATTAAAAGCATGATTCATTCCACTTTTCTACGTCAGTCACATTGCAAACTATTTCAGCATGAGCGGAGCTTGACAGGTAATGAAAAATAATTATGTTTTCAATTGGGCATTTGCTCAATTTCAAAGACTCATTATATGCAGATCAGACATTAACTTGGCCTCAAATAAGTCAGATAGATGAATCAGAAACCAGAATAGCACAGTCAATCTAGCTCAAAACTTAACTCCATGTACTTTGAAACTGACCTTAATCTTTAGAAATGTAATATCCAAATGAAAAAAAATCCACCTCCACAGACATTAAAAACAATCACTCCAAAATGCAAAAATAGCTAAAAGTTAAGGAGTCAGAACACGGGGCTTTTTAGCATGTTGATGTAATACAGGAGTTGAGACACTAGGTGGCAGTGCAGATTAAAATAAAGACCAAGTTGGATCACATGGCCCTTGTTTCCTGGAAATGGTTGCATGTTTTCACCCAAATCATAAACATGCTATGTGAACAAAGCTATTTTGATTGTTATAAAAGAAATGTTTGGAGAGATAAGCCACAAAAAGGTATAAAAATACTAACACTTAATTTCACCTGACCACAGAATCTTCTCCACTTGCACTCCAGAATTCACTCAGTCATCAGCAGACAGGTCCCTGACTGGATGGTAACACTGCATGTAGCTGTATGTCGAGAACCCCAAAAAGGCATTTGTGGGTGCAATGTATGTTGACGCTTACGCTCACTCCATTAGCCAAGTTCATTCCACCAAAACTCACACGGTTATGAAACGATTCTGATGAAATAACTGATATTTCCTTTTTTCTTTTACATTTCATTTTTTTTCACTATATAAATTAGGAGGGGGAAAAGGCCAAGTAAGTACTCATAATAAGAAAAATCTTTACTACTGTGTGAGTGTTAAATTTTGTCTCAGACTATTTGTAAAGAAGATTCAAGAAGAAGAAGAAGAACTAAAAAAAAAAAAAGGTTTGTAAGATGGCCCTTTATGTCAGCATGTCTGCAGTCTGGAGGAAGAGGCAGCGGCAAGACTAATAAAAAAGGGTTGGGGCTAGGTATGGAGGTGCACACCTGTAATCCCAGCACATGGGAGGCACAGGCAGATAGATCGCTGTGATTTTGAGGCCCGCCTGGTATATAAAGTGAGTCCAGGGCAGCCACGGCGACGCAGAGAAACCATGTCTCAAAAGACCAAAAACAAGAAAGAAGGAAGGAAGGAAGGTAGGTGGGGGAGGGCGGGGGGAATATAGCTCAGAAGCTTGCCCCACCTATGTGATGCCCTGGGTCCAATTCCCAGTACCTCAAAAAGGAATCTTACACTACTTCTCCTTGGAAATTCTCTTTATAAATGTACGTTCTTGTAAAACCAAATCAGAAACACTTCTTCAACATATTTCTCTTCTGCAAATGAAATTAATTTTAATGAAAAACAAGAGAGCAAAGATATTCTAGCAAGCAAGAAAGCCTACTGTGCACTGTAAGAGAGGACCAAAGCCAGGGACACAGCTCGCTTTCCTCTGGATGGTAAACTGAGTTCTCATGTAAATTATGACAAAATAAGGTGGGCAGTGGTGGCATATGCCTTTAACCCCAGCATTCAAGGGACAGAGGCAGGCACATCTTTGGAGGCCAGCCCGGTCTAAAGAGTGAAATTCAGGACAGTCAGGACTACACAGAGAAACCCTGGCTGAAAAAAAACCAAACCAATAACCAAACCAACCCCCCCCTCCAAAAAAAAACCCACAAACAAAACAAAACAAAACCAGCCAGGCATGGTGGTGCATGCCTATTTAATCCTAGCACTCCCAAGGCATAATGACTGCTTTGAGTTCCAGGTCAGCCTGAACTAGAGTGAATTCTAGGCCAACCTAAGTTTAGGGAGACCTTGTCTTCTGCCTCTCTCTGTCTCTGTGTCTCTCTGTCTGTGTGTGTGTGTCTGTCTGTCTGTCTCTTTCTCTCTCTGCCCCACCCCCAGTTTGGTTTTTTAGTTTCTCTGTGTGATCTTGGCTGTCAAGGACTCGCTTTGTCGAGTCCTCGAACTCACAGAGATTCGCCTGCCTCTGCCTCCCAGAGTCCTGGGATTACACTGCACCCAGTTGGGAGACCCAGTCTTATAAACAAACAAATATCAGGTGTTGGTGGCACACACCTTTAATCCCAGCACTGGGGAGGAAGAGGGAGGTGGGTCTCTGTTAGTTCGAGGCCAGGATGATCTACAGAGCAAGCTCCAGGAAACTAAAGGCTACACAGAGAAACCCTGTCTCACCACCCCCCAAAAACAAACAACAACATAATAATTAAAAAAAAAAAAGCAAATATTTAAAAAATGAAGAAAATAAAAGAACCAATTTCTTCATAACGAATTCACAACATTTCTTAAAATCCGAGTCATTCACAGACAGTGCTCTGCCTTCGACCTTGCCCCTAAGTGACACAGAGTACAAATGATCTGCCCAAAGACAGGCTGCCCCCTGCCATCTGTAAGCTAAAAAAATTAACATACAACCTGAAGCCATTAAACTCTGCATGTATATTACATAACTGGAGGCACATGAAATTGCCTGTAAGTCAGAATGTTTTCGAACTGTTGCTAGTTGATTTAAATTCACAGTCTCTTTTACTTGAAGATCATAATCCAGCTCACTGACAATATTAAATATTACACCAACATTCTAGCAGTAGGAGTCTACATGTCTGCACCTGCCTGGCCAGGAGCATGCAGTATGGACTTTGCCCCAAACTCTGCTATATTGCACTTTAAGAAACTAACTTGTATCAAAGATTTGAGAGAAACCCTGGAGAGGGTTACAGATCTTTTTTTCTTCCTTAAGGAGAAAGATTGGTTAAAAGTCAAGGTGAAGAGTTCTGTTAGAAGCCAGCCCTGACATTCAAACACAGCCATCCTTAGAAGAGCATCACTGCTCCATCCACTTAGAGAATTGGCTGTGGAAAAGGCTGGTGCTGCACAGGAGCAGGTCCATGTGGAGGAGATGAAATCAACACACACCCTTTTGGAGAAGACATGGACAAAGTCACCCAGGCAGAGGGCTGGGAAGATGGGTAAAGTTGCTTTCTGCGAAGACTGATGGCCCAAGTTCCATCCCTGGGCACCTACATGGTGAAAGAGAACTTGTTCCTTGACTTCCACAACTTGTTTCTTGACTTCACACAAGGGCCATGGCTCACACATAGCAGAAACACACACACAGAAACACACACACACACACACACACACACACACACACATTAATAAAAACAATTAAAGACAACAAAGTAAAAGTAGCAGAGAAAATAAGCTTTGTTCCTGAAGCTCATGATTTTACCCCAAAAGGTTCTGAGAGACCTCAAAACAATCACACTGACAAGCTGTTTTAAAAGCTTTTCCTTTCACTACATGTACTCAGTGTAAATGTATTTTGTCTGTCTGCTCAAGTTACTTTGCTTTCTGACTTTGCTCTTGACTGCATTCAATACCTAGAATTTAGATTTTATAGTTTGCTCACAAGTTATTTCCACCCGTACTTCCCTCTATAGACTATGCTTTTACAATAATCAAAACCGCACCAGTTGCAGCGTGTGTGCTGGTACACACCAAAAATCCCTGCCCTTGGGAAGCAAAGGAAAAGAACTGGTTTGCCTGAGGCCAGTTTGAGCTACACAGTAAGTTGGGGGCCAGCCTCTGATCCAGAGCAAGACCTCATCTTAACAAATAGGGGTGGGGTAGGGGGTACCTGGAAAGATGACAAAGTAGTTAGGAGCACGGGTTGCTTTTCTAGAGGACCTGGGCTCATTTCCCAGCACACACAGGGTAGCTCACAATGGTCTGTAATTCCCGATCCAGGGAATCTGATGCTCTTTTCTGGCATGGTGCACACATATGCATGCAGGCAAAACACCCATGCACATAAAATAAAAATAAAGGTTAAAAAACAAAATAAAACAAATCTTTTATAAGACTTAGGAAAAATAAACAGTAAAAATAAAGTTAACCAAATAGTTTCTTACAAAGTTACTCATTACAAATAGAAAAAGGATTAATTGTAGCTGAGCATAATCCCAGTACTAGGAGGTTATGGCAGGAAGAGTTGGAGTTTAAGGGGGGCCTGGCCTACCTAAAAAAACCACTCCTATCAAAAAAGCTAACTTCAGAACGATCACGAACCAACAGGCATCCCTAAAAACTTCTCATGGTTTTCTGTTGGCCTCCAGTGTCCTATTTACTGCAGCTCCGCCCTTTAAATGTTGGGTCTTAGGTTTTGAAATTCCCCTAGTGAACAAGTAGAGCAGATAATACTAGAGATGTGATGCTGTAGCCAGGTGTGCTTGCCCGTGCCTTGGATCCAGCACTCAGGAGGCCAAGACAGGTGGATCCCTGTGAGTTCGAGGCCAGCCTGGTCTACAATGTCCAGGACAGCCAAGGCTACACAGAGAAAGAGAAATCCTGTCTGGAAAAACAAAACAAAGCAAAACAAAAAAGACAAAACCAAACATATAATGATCTCCAATTCTAAAGCCTTTGGCTAGACCACAAATATAATCACACACCATTTCTCAGCAGGCTCCACCGTTCTCACTTCTATCCCTACACCTATGAAATGAACACATTTCTTCTAGTAAGGCATGCCACAGTGACATGTCACTCATTGAGTGGGGACAACTGCACACCCTGGCACTGTGTACAGGTAGGAGCAGTGAACCGCTTCTGAAGTCACACGATGTTCTTTTCATGTCCCTTCACAGCACTCCTCAGTCATGCCCACAAGTTCAGCAAATATTGGCTCGTTTCTCTGGTTATCAACAAAACTGTATACTTGATTGCTTTCTTGCACCGTATTGGACAGCTTGTCATTTATAAAATAAGGTTAGCACACTCAGGACACAAAGGCAGGTTGATTTCTGAGTTTGATCCTAGCCTGGTTTATGTGTGAATTTCAGGCTAGCCAGGGATACATAATGAGACCCTGTCTCAAGAAACAAACTAATGCCTTGCAGAGCCATTACTGAATTTCTTTAGACAGCCCCCCTCCCCACAACTGCAGGATAGTTCTGGGAGGATAAGTAGAAGCCAATCCTGTGAGTTCTAAAGTAGGGGCAGAAATAAGGTTAAAAGGAAAGACAAAGTAAATGAAGGTAACAGAAGGCTGGCAACATTATCAACATGTGTCACAAGTACTACCATGTCACCTAGTGTTTTCTGATACATTCTGTTACTCCCAGGAGACTTTCAAACAAGCAGCTGTTAGGCCATATGTTAGTTTTCCCAAATTTCCTAGGAGCTACTGCTAGCCCCCTCAGAACCTTTCAGAGCTCTGAGACAGATGTTCTTGGGTCCCCTAGTCTTCACATCCACCTCAGCAATAGAAAGTAGATAGTTGATGAACGTCTTTGCAATTAACCCATGGCCGTAAGATGGAATGCTGTGGACCAAAGCAACCAGAAAGACGCATAGCATAGACCAGCTGCCAGGTCACAAAGTATCCATGAATATAGCTAAGGTGATAAACAAATTAAGACCCGCAAAAGTTACAAAGTTAACTTCTCTGTAGCCATATTTGAAAAAATTAAAATTAGCTGGGCTTAGTGGGGCACACCTTCAGTCCAAGCACATGGGAGGCAGAGGCAGGAGGATCTACATGTGTTAGTTATAGGCCAGCCTGATCTATAGAGCATGTTTCAGGGCATCCAGGGCTACACAGAGAAACCATGTCTTAAAAAACCAAAAGAGAGGCCAGCTTGGTCTACAAAGCGAGTCTAGGATGGCCAAGACTACACAGAGAAACCTTGTCTTGAAAAACCAAACCAAACCAAACAAAAACAAAACAAAACAAAAACCAACACCAAGAGAATCCTCCACCCCAATCAAAACAAATCTAATCTAAAACCAAGTAAGGGACATATTAATAACCTTTCTTTTCTATACTGTCTTCAAAAATCCACACTGTACTTACACCATATCTTGATTCCAGTACTGAATTTTCAAGAGATATTTAATCTGTACTTAGATCCCCTAGTATATATTGTTTAAAAAGTAGAAACATATGCTAACGTTTGTTTCCTAGACATACTTAAGTTTCCAATACCTGAGTCAAGTATGGACTTTAAAAATTAAATAAGTTAAAAACTTGAGCTCATCAGCCTCTCTGTATTTTAGATGGTTGATGCCTAGGGCTGCTAGCGGCTACTGTAGTGCTTGGTACAGACTATCCTGTCAGGCACTTGAATTCCTTTAAACTTGAATCAGAATAAAATATGTTAACCCCCCTGACCAGCAAGTCTTGCTACAGTGTATACCAAGTGCTCCAGTATTTTCTTTTTCTACAGTACTTTGCTAAGCAGCTGTTTTTGAAAAACCTGCTCAGTAAGGAGAAAGGCACATTTCAATTCAGGGGCATAATGCACACATTAAGATTAAAGATACCAACTGAGTGCAGTGGCGCATGCCTTTAATCCCAGCACTCAGGAGGCAGAGACGGGTGCATCTCTGAGTTCCAAGGTCTACAGAGTAAGTTCCAGGGCTGTACACACACACACACACACACACACACACACACACACACACACAGAGAGAGAGAGAGAGAGAGAGACAGAGACAGAGACAGAGACAGAGAGAGAGACAGAGAGAGACAGAGACAGAGACAGTTAATTTCTAAGAAAAAGGAGAGAAACCTTGACACTGGGGCTTCTTTGTCTAAGATGTTAGTCATCCTGTGAAAGTTACAATCATTGTTTACACTAAACCTCTAGCTTTACAGAGAACAGCTACCACAAGTATCCCTCCCTAGCTTTTCTCTACCGGGCTGGTCTATAGAACGGGAGATCAGAATCCTCCAGTTCCTCTTTACACATACAGAAATGTGCTTCTGTTTACACACAAAACAATACACAAATGCCACACCAAATTATCATTGACTAGCCTCAGTGTGCCAGCCTACCGCAGGAAAAGCATTTACTAAGCCCACAGCGTCCTCTTCCCTTTCCCTCTGTCCAAGTTGGCATTTTGTTTCCCCAAGCAGCTGATTTAAAAGTTGATCCCGTGAAGGAGCTGGATTTCTAAGGTAGTTCTATTTTGAGCCTCCTTCCTGTTCCGAAGCTAAAGTTGGAAGGGCTTAGGTGGTGATGTCATGGAAGGGAGAGGTGGCATTTTCAGAAGGGTCTTCTCTGGCAGCTCTGAGAACACGTAGGTGACGCAGAAGGGTCTTCTCTGAGGACACTTAGGTGGTAAATGACTTTCTCTTTTCATCCTCGTTCTCTCACTCCCTCTAGAGTCTCAGTCACTAGCCAGGAAGAAAAGGAATCCTAATAGCAGGCAATCGCACTAGCATATTTTATACGGGAAACATAATAAATGACAAGATAGGGGGGAATGCCTAATTCCAGGAAAGGGGGGCGACTATCTTTCACCACCCACTCCCTCCAAACATCTAGAAGGCCAGGAGCAAAAGGAGCTGCAGAAACAGCTGTTAGGAACAATTTAGGAATTACGTGTAGGAGGCTCAGAGAGGGGACTGCTACAGGGGTATTCGGAACCAGAACCCGGGGGACTCCCCCCCCCCCCGCGCCGATCCCTTCCCTTTCCCTCCCTCCTGGAAGAGACTTGGGGCTGGGTGTGCCTTCTGCTTGAGGCATTTGGCTTTGGAGAACGGCAAGGGGCCAGGGTGCGGCCCACAGGGAATAAAAGCTTTAGGCCTGGTTCTGGGCTAAGTTTAGCGGAAGGGTAGATGAGACTGAAGAAATGCAGGTCTGAGTGGAAGACCCGCTGTGGAATTAAAACAACAACAACAACAACACAAAACAAAGCCAAACTAACTGGGGGGCATGGGGTACCTCTCTTCTTCAACTTAAACTGTTGGTGGTGGGGAACCAGGGTGAAGAAAGAGACAAATTCTAAGGTAAACTGTGAACTGCAACTTCTCCAGGGCTAGAGGGCTGACGTACCAAACGCTATCAGCAGACGAAAAGAAGCGCCTTTTGCCAATTCTGGGGTGTGGAGATCTGGTCAAGCCCTGGTGGGCAAGACTCTGTCTGGCTTCCTAGCTCACCTCGCCTCCAAAGCGGGAAGAAGCATAGGTGTGGTCTTTCTCCAAGAAGGTGGCAGCTGGCTGCGCGGACCAAGGGAAAGGATTCCTCACCGGGAAGGCGGGGAGGAGCCGCGGGGTCAGCTGCGGCCAGGAGCCAGGGTCTCCGCCAAGTCCCCTCCCCCTCCTGCTTACCGACCTGGACTAGCATCGGTTACAGCAACACCCTCTCGCCTCCCCAATAGTACTGCTAATAATAACAATAATAATGCTAATAATAATAATAATAGCAGCCCTGCCCCTCTAGCCCACGTTTAAAACCAACAAGCAAACAAACAAAACCAGAGCTCTGGGCAGTGGAAATAAACAGGTGAGTCCAGGGAGAAGCGGAAAAGAGTGGGGATGGGGGGGGCGTTCCCGAACGTGAAGGGAAACCGAGGCTCTCCCAACCTCTCTCCACTCTCCTCTCGGTCCCCTAGAGTCTGCGTGACAGGCTAGAAACCGCAAACCCCACAGTGACAGCCTTCCCGCAGCCCGCTCCCCAGCCTGCCTACCCTAGTCTCCCGTGTCCGGGCTTCGGGGACAGCGCGGGGCTCGCCTGCACCCCTGCCCACCGCTGCCGCCGCCGCTGCCGCGGGGACTCCGTTCTTCCTCTCTCCGCCTCCTCGCAGACTCCTCCCGCCGGATCCGTCATGTAAACAACATCCCGGCTCTATTTCCAGCGGCCGCGGGACGGCGAGGGAACCGCGCCAGCGCCCAGCAACCGGGCGGGGGTGGGGAAAAGCGAGTGCGCCACAGCTCCGGGCCCGGCCCCGCGCCGCCGCCCCGCGCGGTCCGCCGCCTACCCGAGCTGGCTCCGTGCGTCCACGGGCGTCCGGCCGCAGCCTCCGCCCCCGCCGCCGTCTCGGGGATCCAGGGCACCCGGCCGGCCCGGGTGCGAGCGCCATGCGCGCGCCTACAGCCGCTCTTCGCGCCCCACGAGCCAGCCAGGGCGCGCCGCTAGCCCGGGCTTGAGAGCGCAGCACCCTGGGCGCGCACACGGACGCCGCCCCCACGGACGCGCGCGCCCCGCACCCACCTGCGCCCTCGGGGGTCCCGGGCCCCCCTTCCTTTGTTCTTCCCGCTATTTGCATGAGGATTATCTAATGACGCAGCAAGGCTCTCCACAACGTGACCGTCGCCATTTTTCTGTTTTTATTCTAGCTCTGCCATGTGATAGATTGGGGAGGGGGTGGAAAAGGGAGAGAGACGGGATTGAAAAAAAAAAAAAAAAAACTTCCGGGTCTCATGACCGGGAAGAGAGAAAAACAAAAGGGAGACCAGACACAACTCCCGGCAAAGGACGTGGTTCGTGTACGCGCGTGCGCGCCCGCCTCTCCGTACCCGGGAGCTGGAGGCTGGGACGGTCGGAGCATCCTCCCGCCAGGGTCGGTGGATGCGGGCCGTGTGCTCCACCATCCTTCTAATGGGTACCCGGCTGCTCGCCCTCGACTGGTTCCAGAGGTCCTAGGTTTCTTTCAATAGACAGAAATCAAAGAACACTGCATTCCTAAGTTGTAAAATAGTTCGCTCCAGTGCCGGTCCTTGCGACCACCGCGTGGCCAGTGGCCAGGGCAGGCAAAAATCAGACCAGTTCAGAGGTTCTTTCTGCTCCCCTTTCCTAAAGGAGGACGCACAGGTTAGGTGTGGTTGGTGGCGGTACGGTACGGGCTTTGCTGTTTGGTTTGGTTTGGTCTTGGTTTTTTGTTTGTTTGTTTGTTTTTTGTTTTGTTTTTTGGTGGGCGGGGGTGGGGGGAGCGTGCACCAGGGCTGAATTTATCGAGGTAGAAAATTTAAATAAATGGCTGTTGAGGTCCAGGGAGGGTTGAGAAGACACTTGCAGAGCACTGGGAGGATTCGTGTTCTACCGTGTTAATTTACATTCACAGGACGTGATAGATGTCCCGAGTTCACGGTTCAGGTCTCTCAGTGACAGTTTGGTGCTTCAGGTTACAAGTGTGTTTTCCTTCAGGAACTTTCGCTTTTGTTTCTCTTTTGAGTGCCTCTCAGGATTGAAAGCAGAAGTGAACGATGGCGTTGACTAGGATGCACCTTACAGGTGACGAGCACAGCCTAGCTCTTCACCAAATACCGTATTAGACCCCAGTTTGGATCGAGGCTTACTTGACGTCTTGGGGAGCATAATGTACGTGCAGCTGTGGTTCCGCTTTTGTAACGTTCGTGTGCCTAAAACGTAGAGATGGAGACCTCTCAGAAGTGCTAACCCTCAGTACTGTGACCTTTTTCTGACCTTTCTTGAGTTTTGACTCAGATCTCTGTGTGTGAAGTCCTCTTCCCCTGTTCCTGGGTAGCGTGCCTTGTCGTTGAACATGGCAACATGTTGGCTGTGAAGTGTTTGCTGTGTTCACAGAGTTGAAAGCTCTCCTTGTGCCACTGTGTCCTTGTAATATGTATTTCATTGTGCCTTTCAACATCGGTATTCAGGACAATGACTGTATTTTCTGCTACTGGGGGCAAGCTTTGAGGACCACAACTGTCTACAGTCATCACTATTTTCTTGTTATGAAAGCCAAGGGAGGCTTGAAGCAGACTTCTCCCACAATCCCATCCTTGCTCGTTTCCGGTGGTGAAGGAAGGACTTTGGAGACGTTTCATGGATCTCACACCCTTTGCCTACCATTCTTTGGCAGGCTCCTTCAGTTACACATCCAAGCAAAACATACTTTGTTCTCTCAACTTTTTAACTAACTGCTTTCCCCCATCTTAGGTTTTACTATATTTGGCTCCCCTTCTCTGAATTCTTTCTGATTCAAATAGATACATTAGTTACACTAACTCTTGCTGTTTTGCTTTCATATACCAGACTACAAATGCTTGATAAAGTTTGAGCTGTGATTTAATCTTGTTGAGCCTGGAGTCAAATCATAGGCTCCACGTTTTCCTTGAAAGTGGGAACTGAGCGCAGGGCCTCGTGTATGCTAGGGACACCTGCCCCTGATGTGGACCCTGACTCCTAGACCCTGTAGATCTGAGGTCCTGTGAATTAGCTCCCAGTGCTGGTGGTGAACAGACCAAAGGGGGATGTTGAAAAGATGGATGTTAACACTAAGAATGTAACATTTATATAGTTCCTGATTGTGTTATGGTTATTCTTGCTATAGGTGGTTTGTTGTATGTATGTGAAATAATATAAATGTGTATGTAGAAAAATAAAAATAAATAATTTTTTAAAAAGATGGATGTTCATATTTACAGCTTCAAACGATTGGGAAATAAATGCTTCATCCAATTCTCTTTATGGCTCCAAGGAGCGTTATGCATTGTTAAAGTCAAGATCATATGTATCTGCGCCTGGAAGATTCCGTTGCATAGCTGAGTATATCCATGTCTGTGAATAGGACAGATAATAGCTAAAGGCCCCATGTGCAACTCCAGATAACAACAGGAATAGTCATAGCTTAGCTATAGCACCAACAGCTCTCATTGAGGTGGGAAGAAGAAGCCTCGATATATAACTAAATCATCTGTTCCTTTAACTATAAAGCTGAAGGGGGGGGGGGAATGAACGAGGACTCTGAGAATGTAATTATAGGAAACGCATCCGTGTCTCTTGCCATCAATACACGAGCACTCGCGCATCATCTTGAAGGTCAAACGTTGGTCCTCAAGATTACTACACAGCCGCTGGCTAAATTAAACACTTAAATACAGGAATTTATTTGGGTCTGCGATTCCAGAGGGACAAGAGTCCAACATGGTGGGAGGTATAGCAATGAGCAGACATGGCAGCAGATGCAGCAAGCCGAGAGCGCCCATCAACAGCAAGAATCAAGCAGAGAGAGCAAACTGGGTATAGCTGCAGGCTTCTAATCTCAAAGCCTGCCTCCAGTGACAGACTCTCCAGCCAGGCTGCACCACCTCAACCTCCGCAAGCAGTGCCACCAAAAGGGGGGGGGGGGAGAGCAGGTGGTCAGAGGTCTGAGGCCGTGAGGACATTTCTCCATCAGAGCACCCCAAGCCGGTGCTGAGATCAGCTCTGATAATGTTAACTGTCTCTGCTAATGGTTCATCAGCTGTGGTTTTCACTTCTTTACCCTAGGCTAAACGCGAAATGATTTTTAGGATTGAAGTTTAATAAAGATACTTAGAAAGCACCAACCATGGTGTTTAGATCTTGATCCTGGATGCTCCAGGAGTGCTTCCTGCTAGAATCCCAGCTCCTGGGAAGCAGAGGCCAGAGGAGCTCAAGTTCCAGGCTACTTCTCAGGGCAATATTGCAGCAGAAAGTCTGCGTCTCAAGTAAACAGGAAGAAAATCCAACACCGTTACTATTAGTGAAAAGTTCCGTGACATAAAACAGTCCAGAATAGGTTCTGCCCTCAAGACATTCATATTGTAACCTTGGAAAGACGTATACAAGTGACTAGACAAAGAGATGGGCTAGAAAAAAAGCCCCCAAACACTGCCTCCTGCTTTGTGGCGATCTACCTAAGATACAGTTAGGATTTAGACTTTTTATTATCCATGTAATAACAAAGCTTTAGAAGAGTATGCAAAATACTTTCCTCTCTGAAAAGTGAAAAGTTGCCTTTTCATACCAGTGAAGAGAATTGCTTTTGAAACTCAATCTAATTGGTGTGATTCTGTGGTTTTAAAGGTTTTTCTCAGCAGGTTTCCTTCACCCTGTGAAAAGTATGCCAGTTGTACCTTTGAAGTCCTGTTGGAGAAATGTACTTAATAGGAAGCACTTCTGGTTGTTAATTAATTAAAACATTTTAATCAAGAACCATTTTCTAAGGAACTTGTCCCCAGCCCCGAGTCAGGTGCTAAGAAGCAAACTTAGTGAAGATAAGGACTTTGCTCTGAAAGAACTCATAAGTCAGTAATACTTTATTAAACAAATATTTACTCATTGTTCACCATGGGGAAGTCAGCAATGGACAAGACACTGGGCTTTGTCTCCTGGGAAATCAGGCAAGTTAATAATGCACATATTGGTTCAACTTTACCCAAGAAGTATGTGATTGGCTGGTGGCAGCCCACAGCTGTAATTCCAGCATTTGGGAGGCAGAAGCGAGAGAAGGTTAGTCTCAAGTACAAAATGAGCTTGAGACCAGCTTGGGTAACTTGAGATCTTGTCTGAGGAAATAAGTAAGTGCAAAAATGAAGAGTTTGTGACTGCACAGAGTCTGAGCAAGAAAAACTATGCATACCTGTCTATGTTTTTTCCTCTTCATCTTATGAAGTGTTTGTTTCTCAAGACAGAAATTATCCTTAAAAAGGTAGTTTAATCTCTATAATCTAAGTAAATTTGGGAGTCTCGCTTATGTAAGGCAGTGTGCTAGGCTTTTGCTGTTGGGACTTTGCTTTTCTGTTTGTCAACTTGACACAGACTCTGATCAGCTGAGAAGAGGGAACCTCAGTTGAGAATAATCCCCCATCAGATTGGTCTTTAGGCAAACCATAAGACATTTTTCTACATTAATATAGGTGTTGATGTGGGAGGGTCAAGACCACTGTGAGCGGTGCCATACCTGGAAAAGTGGCCCTGGTGGTATAAGAAAGCAAACTGAGCAGACCCTGAGGAGCAAGGCAGAAAGCAGCACTCCACCCTGGCCACTGCTACAGGTCCTGCTTTTGCCTCCCTTCATGATAGGCAAGTTGGTAAGACAAAATATACCTGTAAGGGAAGTTTTGGTTGCTTTGTAAACTCAGGTATGCTATGTAGATATGTTTTTGTTTTAATCCCAAATTGGGATTTTAGTCTAGGGTTTTAGTTTGTCCACAGCTGATAATTATCTCTGGCAAGGCGTGGTCTTTGCCATCCTGCCTCCTGTGTCAGAGGGGGGGTGTGGTCTGGGACACTGAGGACGGTAAATAGGAGAGAGAGCGTGGAGAGAGAAAGCGTGGTGTGCAGTGGTGGCACGTGGCTTGCAGCAGTTTGGAGAGACCAGAGAGCAGTGTGGCAGATAGAGAGAAACGTTTCAACGCAGTGGCTCGGAGGAGACTGCTTGCTGCTTTGAGGTTGAAGGAGACTGGTGTCACCTCCAAAGAACCCACTTGACCCTAAGCAGCCAGGAGAAGTAAAGGGGTCTGCACCCCTTCTCCCCACTAACATTCTTTCTTAATCTCAGGGTTAAGGGATTGGTGGAAGGGAGGTAGAGGTGTCAATACCCTCAAATAAAATAGAATTTAACAAACAAATGTCAACATATTGCCTTTTCCCTCTCCAAGTTGTATGGTGTTTATCACAGCAATAGAAAACAAGCTAAACTTGGCAGAGTTATAAATTATGCAGGATATTTTCATCACCCAAGGCTGGGCTGTTGAAGATAGTGTTCTGGTCACTCAGCTCTTGTCCTCTGAACTCTGATTCTTCCCGAGCCTGCTACAAAGATGCTCCAAAAAAGGCAACTTGGGATGGTAACCATCAATAGCTCCAGTCCTAGGGCGTCTGACTCCCTCTTTTGGCTACCATAGGCATTGAGCAAGCATGGAGCTCAGGCACACATGCAGGCAAAACTCTCCTACACAAAATTACAAGTAATAACAGTAATAGCAATAATAATAATAATGATAATAATAATTTTTTAAAAAGAAATCATTGTTTTATTTTTTTCCTTCATTAAAACATGCACAAGACACCACTGAAATCTGCGATGGATGCTATTCCTCCTCTTTTCTGCTTCGATGGACAAGAAGCTCGAATGGAATCTCTTCTGGGAAGGTGGTTTGGAAAATGTATGCCTCTAGTGTGGCAATTTAATTTACAGGCAAATCCCAAGCTCTTCCTGGCGTTGGTGATGACAGCTCCTCCCTACAGGGCCTGACATTTCCCTTGCTTCTTCAAATGCCAAGGAACAATGAAGATGGAAGTTTCCAAATGTCCTCTGATCTCTCTCCATCTCTCTCTTTCCCCCTCCCTCCCTTCTCATTCCACGCCTTTGTGCTGGGGATCAAGCCCAGCACTTTCAGCATGATAGAGATTGCTCTACTTCTGAGCCACACCCCAGCCTGTCCTCTGTGACCAGTGCATTCCCCAGCCCTGGTCACTATAATATCAGTGCACAAGTGGCTTTAATTGTTTAATATTTCACAACTGAAACCAAAGTCTCACAAACTGTGCCTTATCCTGAGTGCATACAATACACCTTGATATTTTCTGGTTTTTTTCTTTTTTGTTGATGATATTTTCTATTTTGAAAAAGTTTTGTTGTTACATATTAACTATGTATGATGGGTCTCATTTGACATTTTCAAATATTTGTATATAATATATTTTTATTATACTCACCATTTTAAAGTTTTTTTAAAGTGTGTGTGTGTGTGTGTGTGTGTGTGTGTGTGTGTGTGTGAGTGTAAGTGTCATGGAGGTCAGATGTATCAGATCCTCTGGATCTAAAGTTACAGGCTGCAGCAGCCAGATGTGGAAACTGAAATAGGGTAGTCTGCCAGAGTAGTGCCTGCTTTAAGGCCACTGAGTCATCTCTCTAGTCTGCACTTAATCACTTTTGTTTGTTATGTACCTGAGGATGACTTTGAACTTGTGCTCTTCACACTTCATGGGACTATAGACATGATCCACCAGGTTTGACTGATATTTTCTTATTTATTCCACTTTTTAAAAAATCACAATGTAGCTGGGCAGGGTGGCCCACGCCTGAAATCCCAGCCTTCAGAGAGGCAGAGGTAGGCCGATCTCTGTGAGTCTGAAGCCAGTCTGGTCTACAAAGCAAGTCCAGGACAGCCAGGGCTACACAGAGAAACCCTGTCTCAATCAACAACAACAACAAAACAAACAAACAAACAAATAAAAAGTTACAATAAGGGAGATGTTCTTGGGATGTAGGACAATGCTTTGTTAACCCAGACCCTTTGGCCCAGTTTATGTGTTTATTCTAACTTCACTTGGGGAGGCAGCTGAGATTAGGGCACCGTAGGTAGACAGAAGAGATGGGTCCAAGTGGCTTGTGACTTGCAATGAGAGCTCTGCTCTGACACCTGCTCTGAACCCAGAGGGACCCTCTAGTCCCATTGGATGGGGAGTCAGTCACAGGTCCTGCTTGCTGCCGCACTGGCGGCCTATCCGTGTGGTCTCCATTTCCTCTTCTCTGCTGCCCGCCATTCTCCTGGCTTCCTGCTCATGGCCACCTATCTATCTGATCTTCAAATAATCGCATTATGAATATTTGACAAATGAAGGTGGTGTAGGTTCTGGATTATTGGCAAACTGCATGTTCTTCCCACATGGGCTGTGGCATGGAAATTTTGAATGGCACTGTAGCTGCTCTTACTGTAGTGTGCCACTACCAGTAAAGTCACACTGGAGCCATTATTGGTACCAAAAGTCATGGTTGTTTTCTAATAACAGAAAAGAACATTGATGCCTACTCAAAAGACTACAAAACCATCACGTGGTTCAGATCCATCTTGTTTGCATGATGGAAGAGGCAGAAGAGCACCGTTCTAGAGTCTTAAGTGTTGGAAATATTTGGGTTTTAAGTTTCAAGAGCTTTCTTAAATGTATAAGATGCTCAGTCCATTGTTTACTTCCAGGTGTTATGTTTGTTTGTCAACTTGACACAAAATAGAGTTATCCAAGAAGAAGAGACTGCCTCCATAAGACTGGCCTGTAGGCAACCTTGTGGGGCTTTGTTTTTGTTTTGTTTTGTTTGTTTGTTTTGGTTTTGGTTTTTCTAGACAGGGTTTCTCTGTGTAACCTTGGCTGTTCTGGACTTGCTTTGTAGACCAGGCTGGCCTCAAACTCACAGAGACCTGCCTGCCTCTGCTTCTAGGACTGCTGGGATTATAGGCGTGTACCCCTGTTTCAGGCTGGGGCATTTTCCTAGATTAATGATCAATGTGGGAGGGCCAAATCCACTATGGATGGAGCCATTTCTGGGTAGGTCATCCCAGGCTATACAAGAAGGTAAACTGAGCAAGGCCACAGAAGCAAGCCAGGAAGCAGCATTCGTCCATGGCCTCTGCACCAACTCTTGTTTCTTGCCTTCCCTCAATGGACTGTGGCTGAGGACACATATGCTAAATAAACTCTTTCCTCCCCAAGTTGTTTTTGGTGGTGGTCCTTAGCAATAGGAAACCGACTAAGACATACGTGTAGTTTTTGAGGTTTTGTTGATAATAAGTGTAGTTTCAGGGTCACAGAGAAACTCTCAGGCAACTGAGGTGGGGAGTGGCAGAAGATACCCTGTGTCCTTCTCTGGCCTCCACATGTGTACACATGGGTGTTCATACATGTGCACAAACATGCATATAACATACGCATAAATTGGTCAACCTGCCAAAATAATGTCATAATCCATTAACAGGTTGTGGCTTGTGCTTTCCTAAACACTGATCTGTACTTTTAGTGAGATTTCCTCTATTTACCACTGAATGGGGCAGTTGTCAAACATTTACCTCATCTGCACGTTGCCTGTGGGTGGAGCTACTGTCACTTCCCTGAGTCTCTGTGGCCCCCATGGAAGTCAGCAAGAGCTATGTATGGGCAGGCTTTTTCAAGGCTACCTGAGGTCAGTTTATGTAATTCCAGGCTAGGCTGTTTATAAAACAGAATAGCTACAAAATTACTGAAAGCAGGGCTAGGGAGACTGTTGACATTTGCCTCAAAACCAGAAAGACATGAGTTCGCATCCCCAGCACCCAAGAAAAATTCCAAAGACAAGTATGAATGTGAGTCTCTGACTTTAGGGGTGGATGGTGTGTGTGTGTGTGTGTGTGTGTGTGTGTGTGTGTGTGTGTGTGTGTGTGTGAGAGAGAGAGAGAGAGAGAGAGACAGAGAGAGAGAGAGAGACAGAGAGAGACAGAGAGAGAGACAGAGAGACAGAGAGCGCTCCAGGTTCAGGGGCAAACATTGTCTCAAAAGATAATGTGGAGCATTCTAAAGGAAGATACCCAGTGTCGACCTTTGGCCTCCACAGGCACACACACACTTATATACATGTGCACACACCCAAATGAATATTGCTATTTAGCATATACCCACAAATAAGTAAATATAAATAAAATTTTATAAATACATTTAAATTAGCACAAGCAGACAATGACCATCATCTTAAAATGCGTGAGTTTTGTTTGGCAGTGTCTCTTCTTTCTACTCTTTAAATGGTTCCTAGGTGAAGTTCTTTGTGTTTTTGTTAACTTCAGAGCTAAGAATGCATAAAATAAAAGAGCCCTGTATGCCCCACTGGCCTTTTACCTAATGGATGAGCAGGTTTGTCTGGTACTCTAACAGCCTGCTTAAATAACCTGGGCGATGATAGACTCAGGAGCAAAAAGAAATGGAAAACGATGAAAATGTGTAGGTGGAGGGATGGAAGAAACTCACTCACTGTTAGAATACAGGCGCACCTGCTAGCCTTCAGGAGTACTCTGACACTTCTTCCCTAACGTCAAATTGTTTCATTACTTTTTCTTGACAGGAAGGTTTTACTTTATTTGTAGCAGGTGGTTAAAAGACAGTATCAGCCAATGGTGTCACACAAGATAAACTGAAAGAAAAAATATTTTTTGAGACAGGGTCTCTTTGCATCACCCAAGCTGATTTTTTGTTTGTTTGTTTTGGTTTTTTGGGTTTTTTTTGAGACAGGGTTTCCCTGTGTAGCCTTGGCTGTCCTAGACTCACTTTGTAGACCAGGCTGGTGTCAAACTCACAGCGCTCCACCTGCCTCTGCCTCCTGAATGCTGGCTCCCGCCAAGCTGATTTTATTCAAGCTCCCAGGTCAGTGAGAGAGGAACTCCAGAAAGAACAAAAGAGACGTGAGACGAGGTAGCTCAGACACCGGATTGATTGGACTGGTTACGGGGAAAGTAAGATGGTCCTGGATGAGGGGAGGAGAGCCAGAGGTGTCTCTTGTTAGTTTTTAAATGGTTGGAGAGACAGCATTGCCATTACACTGAGGGAAATGATCTCATAGAGGAAACCTTGGAGAGAGAGAGAGAGAGAGAGAGAGAGAGAGAGAGAGAGAGAGGGAGCAGCGGGGAGGATGAGGGTCGAGGGGGTTGGGAGAGGGTGCAGGGCTTGCTGGTTTGGAGGATGGAATCTGGTTTTCTGGTTCTGGGGAAGGACAGAAGTGGGCGAACATGTATGGATCGACATGGCAAAACCGAGTTACAATTATTTGTTTTTCTGTACAAGGTCTGCTCTGTAGCCCAGGTGAAGTCCTTCTACCTCCAGCTCTGGAGCACTGGGACTACAGGCTCACAGCAGCAAACCAGCATACAGGCTGGGAGCAGCAAACCAGAAACAGGCTGGGAGCAGCAAACCAGAAACAGGCTGGGAGCAGCAAACCAGAATACAGGCTGGGAGCAGCAAACCAGAAACAGGCTGGGAACAGCAAATCAGCATACAGGCTGGGAGCAGCAAACCAGCATACAGGCTCACAGCTGCAAACCAGCAGAAGTTCTTTTCTTAGTTTTTGTTTTTCTTTCTTTCTTTCTTTCTTTCTTTCTTTCTTTCTTCTTTTCTTTTCTTTTTGTTATTTTTTCTTGTTTTTGTTTTGTTTTGTTCTGTTTTTCGAGACAGGGTCTCTCTGTGTAGCTATGGCTGTCCTGGAACTGGTTCTGTAGACCAGGCTGGCCTTGAACTCACAGAGATCTGCCTGCCTGCTGCTGGGATTAAAGGCACGCACCACCACCGCCCAGCTAGTTTTTGTTTTTCAATGAGGAAAGTTAGTGTAGTCATCAGACAAGGAGTGGATAGAGAAAAGAAAAATGAAACTCATTGTGCTTGTAAGAAAGTGAAGAGACTTGAGAAACACAGAACGTTAGCTGGGAAACAATGCAGAAGTGACACGGTTAAAGTGAGCCCAGCCCACCCCTCCCTTTCTCCCTTTCTCTGTCTCTTTGTCTCTGTCTGTCTGTCTGTCTGTCTATCTGTCTGTCTGTCTGTCTGTCTGTCTGTCTGTCTGTCTCTGTCTGTCTGTCTCGATCGCTCTCTTCTGTGGCACATGTGCTTGCTTGTGTGTGTTTGCCAGCTATCATCAGCTGCAAAAGGTGTAAGAGTAGAAAACCAGAAAACTGGATTTAACTGAGTTTGTAATTTGTCAATAAGCTCTGACACAATTAAAATGGTTGAGGGAGTTTTGTTGTTCCTGAAAATTTAAGTGTTGCAAAGAGGGAATGGGTGGAGGAGGATTTCAAGAGCTCAGGACAGTTAAAAAAAAAAAAAAAAAA
>OU015743.1:160681502-160699187 GCA_907169655.1 Acomys percivali
CCAGGCATGGTGGCACATGCCTTTAATCCCAGCACTCAGGGAGGCAGAGGCAGCCGTATCGCTGTGAGTTCAAGGCCAATCTGGTCTACAAAGTAAGTTCAGGACAGGGCAGCCAAGGCTACGCAGAGAAATCTGTCTTGAAAGACCAAAATAAATAAATAAACAAACAAACAAACAAATAAAAATAATAAAATAAAATAAAGGAAGAAGACCATAACCAAGCAGGAAGAATCAATTCTGTTCTAGGTACGTTATATCTAGGTAGTTGGACAAAGCATTGTAAGCTGATTGGCTGGGATTCAGGTTAAAGGAACTTTTGGAGACTTTCCAGCTTTCCAGGAGGAAGAAACATAGCAGGACATCGTGATATGACTCTAACAGAACATACCTTTATCTCTAACTCAAGCAGAACATGTATTTATCACCTATTGTTTTATTCTAAGCAGAAAGTATTGAATTGTAAGGAAAAGGCTATTCTTGTGTCAGGCAGGCAGAGCCTGAGAACTTGAACTCAATTTCACCTTATGATCAGAATGGGCAGTAAAGGTAAAGTGGCTTCAGTTATGCTAAAGATGAAAGCAGGTGTCAACAAAGAAGCTACAATTATGCTAAACACTAAAGAAGGTCTCAACAGAGGGACTGTAGTTATGCAAAAAAGTTAAAGCAGACCTCAACGACATCCTAGAAATAGACTTTTTTCAGCCATGTTCATAATCAAATATATCTCCTGTTTAATTATTGCCATACAAAGATATATAATTTTGTTAGTTTTTCATGTATCCCAAGTCTTGGCCTCAGAAGTTAGCAGTGCCCGGGTCAGTGATGGAATACAAAGAGGAAGAGGTTCTGGGGGGAGGTTGTAGTTGCCTCCAAAGGGTGTGAGTTATTTGATGGATGATGATGATGATGATGATGATTATTATTTGCCATACTAGAAGCTGGTTTTGTTTGTTTGTTTTGAGACCAGTCTCTCCACATAATCTGGCTGTCCTGGAGCTCATTCTGTAGACCAGGCTGGCTTTGAACTTGCAGAAAGCTCCCTGCTTCTGCCTCTATAATGTTGGGATTAAAGGCATGTCCCACTATGTCTAGCTTCAAACTGTTTTTGTTTTGTTTTGTTTAATTACATCTCAATTGTTATCCCTTCACTTGTATACTCCCATTCCTCCCTCCCTCCAGCTTTCACCCTATTCCCCTCCCCTAGGTCTAAGACCAAGGGGCACCTCCTCCCTCACTATATGGTCATAGGCTATCAGTTCTCATCTTGGTAGCCTGCTTATTCTTTCTCTGAGTGCCACCAGGCCTCCCCACCACTGGGAAGTGATCAAATACGGGGCACCAGAGTTCACGTCCGAGTCAGTCCCCACTCTCCAGTCAACTCTAGAGAATACCCTCTCCATTGGCTAGATCTGAGAAAGAGTTCGATGTTTACTGCAAGTATTGTCCTTGGTCGGTGCAGTAGTTTGAGCAGGACCCCTGGGCCCAGATCCGCCCGTCCTGATGTTCTTCTTGTAGATTTCTAGGACCCTCTGGATCCTTCTGTTTCCCCATTCTCCCATACTTCTCTCACCTAGAGTCCCAATAGGATGTCTTTACAACTATCACAATCTCCTGGTAAGTGAAGATTATCATGTGACATGCCTCTTGGGCTAGTGTCCAATTATAAGTGAGTATATACCATGTGAGTCTTTCTGCTTCTGGGTTAACTCACTCAATATGATCAGTTCCATCCATTTGTCCACAAATTTCAGAATTTCCTTGTTTTTTATAGCTGAGTATTATTCCATAATGTAAATGTACCACAGTTTCTTTATCCCTTCTTCGACTGAGGGACATTTAGGTTGCTTCAAGGTTCTGGCTATTATGAATAAGGCTGCTATGAACATGGTTGAGTATATGTCCTTGTTGTGTGGTGAAGAACCTTCTGGGTATATTCCAAGGAGTGAAATAGCTGGGTCTTGAGGAAGCCCTATTCCCAGTTTTCTGAGATAGTGCCAGATAGATTTCTAAAGTGGTTATACAAGTTTGCATTCCCAGCAGCAATGAAGGAGTGTTCCCCTTTCTCCACATCCTCGCAAGCATGTGCTGTCACTTGAGTTTTTGATCTTAGCCATTCTGCTGGGTGTAAGATGGAATCTCAGAATTGTTTTGACTTGCTTTCTCTGATGACTAAAGACGTTGAGTATTTGTTTAAGTGTTTCTCAGCCATTTAATATTCCTCTGTTATGAATTCTCTGTTTAGTTCTGAGCCCCATTTCTTAATTGGGTTATTGGGCTTAGTGGTGTTTAATTTCTTGAGTTCTTTATATATTTTGGATATTAGACCTTTGCCAGATGTAGGATTGGTGAAGATCTTTTCCCAGTCTGTGGGCTGTCACTTTGTTCTGTTGACAGTGTCTTCTGCCTTACAGAAGCTTCTCAGCCTCATAAGGTCCCACTTATTGATTGTTGATGTTAAGGCCTGGGCAGTTGGTGTTTTGTTCAGGAAGTTGTCTCCTGTGCCAATGTGTTCGAGGCCTTCCCCACTTTTCCTTCTAACTGATTTAGTGTCTCTGGTTTTATGTTGAGGTCTTTAACCCATCTGGACTTGAGTTTTGTGCATGGTGACAACTATGGATCTAGTTGTATTTTTTCTACATGTAGACATCCACTTAGACCAGTACCATTTGTTAAAGATGCTATCCTTTTTCCATTGAATAGATTTGGCTTCTTTGTCAAAAATCAAGTGACCATATGTGTGTGGATTCATTTCTGGGTCTTTGATTCAATTCCATTGCTGTGCCAGTACCATGTTGTTTTAATTACTGTTGCTCTATAGTACAGCTTGAGATCAGGTATGGAGATTTCTCCAGAGGATCTTTTATTGTACATGATTGTTTTTGGCCATTCTGAGTTTTTGTTTTTCCATATGCAGTTGAGAATTGATCTTTCAATGTCTTTTAAAAAATTGTGTAGGTATTTTGATAGGGATTGAATTGAATCTAAATTGCTTTTGGTAAGATGCTCATTTTTACTATGTTAATTTTCCTGATCCACGAACAAGGGAGATCTTTCCATTTTCTCATGTCAGCTTCGATCTCTTTCTTCAGAGATTTGAGGTTTGTTTTTTTTTTTTCTTCAAACAAGTCCTTTACTTGCTTGGTTAGAGTTACTCCTAGATATTTTATATTGCTTGCTGCTATCGTGAAGTGTGTAGTTTCCCTAATTTCTTCCTCTGCATCATTGTCATTTGTATATAGGAAGGTTACTGACCTTTTTGAGTTAATTTTGTATCCAGCCATTTTGCTGAAGGTGTTTATCAGCTGTAGTAGTTCTCTGGTAGAATTTTGGGGGTCACTTATGTAAACTATCATATCATCTGCAAATAGGGATAATTTTATTTCCTCCTTTCCCATTTTTATCCTCTTGATCTCCTTTTGTTGTCTTACTGCTCTGGCTAGAACCTCAAGTAGTATATTGAAGAGATATGGAGAGAGTAGGCAGCCTTGCCTGGTCCCAGATTTTTTTTTTTTTTTTTTTTTTGGTTTTTCGAGACAGGGTTTCTCTGTGTAGCCTTGGCTGTCCAAGACTCGCTTTGTAGACCAGGCTGGCCTCGAACTCACAGTGATCCACCTGCCTCTGCCTCCCAAGTGCTGGGATTAAAGGCGTGCGCCACCACGCCCGGCTTCAGGTCCCCGATTTTAAAGGAGCTTCCATGAGTATCTCTCCATTTAACTTGATTTTGTCTATTGGCTTGCTGTATATAGCCTTTATTATGTTGAGGTATATGCCTTGTATCCCTGATCTCTCTAAAACTTTAAACATGAATGGGTGTTGGATTTTATCAAATGTTTTTTCTGCATCTAAGGAGATGATCATGTGGTTTTTTTCCTTTCAGTTTGCTTATATGGTGGATTACATTGATGGATTTCCATATGTTAAACCATCCCTGCATGCCTGGAATGAAGCCTACTGGGTCGTGGTGAATGATATCTTTGATGTGTTCTTGTATTCATTTTGTGAGTATTTTATTGAGTATTTTTGCATCAATGTTCATAAGAGAAATTGGTCTGAAATTCTCTTTCTTTGTTGAGTCTTTGTGAGGTTTAAGTATCAAAGTGAGTGTGGCCTCATAAAAGGAGGTTCGCAATGATCCATCCATTTCTATCTTTTGGAGTAGCTTGACGAGTATCGGTATTAGCACATCCTTGAAGGTCTGGTAGAATTCTGCACTGAAACCATCTGGCCTTGGGCTTTTTTTGGTTGGGAGACTATCAATGATTACTTCTATTTCTTTAAGGGAAATGGGACTATTCAGTTTGTTTATCTGTTCTTGACTCAAATTTGGCATGTGGAATTGATCAAGAAAATGGTCCATTGCTCTTAGATTTCCTTTGAAGTAGGATCTTATGATTCTTTGTATTTCTTCAGTGTCTATTGGTATGTCTCCCTTTTCATTTCTGATTTTGTTGATTTGGATAGTGTCTCTCTGTCTTTTAGTTAGTTTGGCTAATGGTTTGTCTATCTTGTTGATTTTCTCAAAGAACCAGCTCCTGGTTTTGTTGATTTTTTGAATTGTTCTCTTTGTTTCTAACTTATTGATTTCAGCCTTAAGTTTGTTTATTTCCAGATGTCTACTTCTCTTAGGTGTTTCTGCTTCTTTTTTTTTTTTTTGTAGGGCTTCCAGCTGTGTCTTTAAGTTGCTTATGTGAGATGTTTCTAATTTCTTTATAAAGGCACTTAGTACCATGAATTTTCCTCTTACCACTGCTTTCAATGTGTCCCACAGATTTGGGTATATTGTTCCTTCATTTTCATTGAATTTCAGGAAGTCCTCAATTTGTTTCTTTGTTTCTTCCCTGACCCAGGTGACATTAAGTAGAGAGTTGTTTAGTTTCCATGTGTGTGTAGGCTTTTTGATATTTCTGTTGTTGTTGAAGTCCGCCTTAGGACATGGTGATCTGATAGGATACAAGGTATTATTTCAATCTTCTTGTATCTGTTGAGGCTTGGTTTGTGATCTACTATATGATCAATTTTGTAGACGATTCCATGGGGTGCTGAGAAGAAGGTATAATCCTTTGTGTTTGGGTGAAAAGTTCTGTAGATACCTGTTAGATCCATTTGATTCATGACGTTGGTTAATATCATTATTTCTCAGCTTAGTTTCCGTTTGATGACCTGCCCTTCAGTGAAAGTGGGGTGTTGAAGTCTCCCACTATTACTGTGTGGGGATCGATGTGTGGTTTAAACTTTGTTAATAGTTATTTTACAAATGTGGATGCCCTTGTATTTGAAGCATAGATGTTCAGAATTGTGAGGTCATCTTGCTTGACCTTACCTTTGATGAGCATGAAGTGTCCTTCCTTATCCCTTTTGATTAATTTTGGTTGAAAGTCTATTTCATTAGATATTAAAATGGCTACACCAGCTTGCTTCTTGTGATTGTTTGCTTGAAATATTTTTCCAGCCTTTTACCCTGAAGTAATGTCTATCCTTATGTCTGACATGTGTTTCTTGAATGCAAAAGAATGTTGGATCTTGTTTATACATCCATTCAGTTAGTCTGTGTCTTTTTATTGGAGAATTATGACCATTGATGTTGAGAGATATTAATGACCAGTGACTGTTAAATCCCTTAAATTTGCTATTGGTTATAGTAGAGATTTGTGTGGTTGTGTTTTTGTGATGGCGTGGTTATCTATTTCCTGTGTAGTTTTGGTTGTAGCTTGTCCCTTTGTTGTGGCGTTTTCCTTCTAGTAACTTCTGTAAAGCCAGATTTGTGGATAGGTACTGTTTGAATTTGTTTTGTCATGGAATATTTTGTTTTTTCCATCAATGGTTATTGATAGTTTTGCTGGGTATAGTAGTCTGGCCTGGCATCTGTGGTCTCTTTGAGGTTGCAGGACCTCTGTCCAGGCCTTTCTGGCTTTTATGGTCTCTGCTGAGAAGTCAAGTGTAGTTCTAATAGGTTTGCCATTATATGTTGGCCCTTTTCTCTTGCTGCTTTTATTTTGTTTATTTTTTATTTATTTATTTTTTTACAAGATACAAAGCAAACAGGTTTATTCTGTAGGCTAGGCCCACAACCACATAGGACCTTCAGACCACATTCAGAGGAAAACAAAAGGCAAAGGAATTTTCCATGTTCCAAGGGTCTCAGGGATCAATGCTGGCATCTCCATCTGGGCATTCCAGTGATGCTGCTACCTGTGAGGACAAGAGGAGGGTGTCATTTTGTTGGGAAAGGTCATGTTGTTGTGACTGGGGTTCACTTTTGCCGAAGCTTCATCTCGATTCCGGGTGCCATAATCCCTGAGCTTCCTCCTGTCCTCTGTGAGTGTCTCTCCAGCTGATGTGCTGAACGCCTCGTTCCCGTTCCTGCCTGAGCTGCATGTATCTCTGGATAGCCTTCTTCAGATCCAAGACTGTAGCATTCTGTGCCATGGCCACAAGCATTATCTCTCCGTCCATTTTGGACACTCGTACAGTCATTGCTTGGCTATATTCCAGCGCGATTGGGGAGTTGACCTCTTCTAAAGTAACCTGGATTGGCGGGTCACAGAGTAGCGGGTCTTGCACTACCATGGTGAGCCCTTCTTGGAACACATCCACAGCCTCGGAATGCGGCAATGTCTCCTCATCATCTTCATCGTCCTCAAATACCTTCGGCCCACAGGCAGCCTCCGAGTCCTCCAGAGCTGCCAGTTTCTGGTGGAATCTTAGATTTCCAGCTCTCCTCCAACCCGCTCTGCCTTCCAGGGCTCTCTTGGTGCTTTTAATATTTTTTCTTTTTTTCTGTGTATTTTGTGTTTTGATTATTATGTGGGGGAAGTTTTTCTTTTCTGGTCTATTCTATTTGGTGCTCTGTAGGCCTCTTGTATGTTTATAATTTCTTTAAATTGGGGAAATTTTCTTCTATGATTTTGTTGAAGATATTTTCTGGGCCTTGGAGTCTGGCATCTTCTCTTTCCTCAATTCCTATTATCCTTAGGTTTCTTCTTTTCATGGTATCCTTGATTTCTTGTGTGTTTTGTGTCAGGGATTTTTCAGATTTAGTATTTTCTTTAATGGTTGCTTCAAGATCTACAATTGTATCTTCTAGCCCCGAGATTTGTTCCTCCATCTCTTGGATTCTGTTAGAGAAGTTCACTTCTGTGTTGTTTGCCTTCCTCTCTAGGCTCTCTTGTTCCGGTTTTTCTTCTATCTGTGCCTTTATCATTGTATCCATTTTCATCTTCAGATCTTGAGCTGTTTCATTGATTTCTTTCATCTAATTGTTTGTGTATTCCTGAGTTTCTTCCATTGCCTCTTTATAGGCCTTAAGATATTGAATTGCTTTATTGATTTCCTTCAGAGGGTTGTTTGTATTTTCCTGAATTTTTTCCAGTGCCTCTCTATAGGCCTCTTTTGTGTCTTCCACCTATTTGACTGTGTCTTCCTGCATTTGATTATGGATTTTATTCATTTCCTCTATTATCATCTTCATTACTAAGGATTTGAGGTAATTTTCGTGTATTTCAATTGTGTTTGAGTTCTCTGGGCTGCTTTCTTTGGGATAGCTTGGATCTGGAGACCCCATATTGTTTTGGTTTTTGTTGTTTATGTTTTTATGCTGGTCTTTATTAATTTTGCCATCTTTGGTGTTGGGAAGTAGCTTCTGGTTTTGGGTGTAGGGAGTCTGAGGGCAGATTCACCCATTTCCCCAAGATTTCCCTAGGCCAGGCATTCTGATGCTTCACTGCCGGGATGATTTTAGTCTCATTAATCAAGTTCACTCTGCTGAGCAATGCCACAGCTTCCAGCTCACAAGCAGGCTCCAGACCAGGCTCTGGGGACTGGTCTGCCTTCCTCTGTGTGCCTCTGACTGGCAGGAGGTCAGACCCGCCTGTGAGGGTCTCTCTCAGACAGTGATCCCCCGCTCCTCTGGTCAATGGTTCCTGGTAGTGTCTCAGGATGCAAATCATGCTCTGAGTCTGGTCACAGCGACCACAGCCTTCTGTGCGCCCCTCCTGTGGCACCTAAGCTTTCTGTGGACTGGTGCAGGGTGGGTGGAGGGGGCCGGAGGACAGATCCTCCCATTTTCCGAGATTTCCCTAAGCCAGGAGCTCTAATGCTCCCAGCTCTCAGGCAGACTCCAGACCAGGCTGTGAGGATTGGTCTGTACTCCTCTGTGTGACTCTGGATGGCAGGAGGTCAGACCTGCCCATGGGCCTGTGGTCTGCACTGTGCAGATATCTCTCACCCAGTGATCTCCAGCTCCTGCAGTGGTCTGTGGCTCCTGGTAGTTTCTGGATCTCTTCCCTGCAGATCAGACACCGCACATCCTCATCGCCACCATCTTAGAATCCTTAGTTCTTGAGAGAGGGATGAGTCTCAGTGTCTGAGTCTGCTGCGGGTTCCGGAGTGATGACTCTGGGAGCAGGATGCAGGCAGGTGGCAGGCTTTACTCGGCTGCTCAGTGGTGCATGCAATGGGTTCCTGATGCCCAGCGGACTCTGCTTGGCTTCCTCCCCTCCTCTCCTCTGCTCCTCAGCTACACAGCGGTGCGCACAGTGGGCGCTGTTTTGCTGCTCTGAGCTGTCAAGCAGTCTATCCTTCCATTTCTCCCTGCTGTTTACAGCCCGCCACTGAGGCAGGGTGCTGGTCTCCACTCTCTGTCACCCGCCACAGCTTGCAGCCCTTGTCAATTGCCACTTCCCATAGCAATTCTTACCAGACACCAATCACCTCTGCTGGCAGTTCTCTGCCCACTGTTCCCAGCTTCCTACCTCAGCAGCCATTACTGCTGCCACTTCAGCAGCTACCATCAATGCTGGTGGTCTGCTCTCTAGGGGGTGCGTGCTCTTCCTCTGTTCAGGGGTGTGCAGGTTTTCCATAGTATGCTCCTTTCAAACTGTAGAGTTCTCCCGCTGTAGTGGGGTGGGAATCTTGGTGTTCCTGGTTAAGAAATCAGTCCAATTCCATGACTCAATTTCTTTAGCTTCTAAACAAGATCCACACTGCTTGCTGCCATCTCGGAATCTTTTTTTTTTTTTTTTACACTTTTCTGGGTAGCAGTGGCACATATCTTTAATCCCAGCAATTGGGAGGCAGAGGGAAGCAGATCTCTGTGAGTTAAGGCCATCCTGGTCTACAAAGTGAATCCAGAAAAGCCAGGAGTATTATACAAAGAAATCCTCTTAAAGAAAACAAACAAACCAAAAACCTATCAAACAAACACCCCAGTTTTATTTGTGTGTATTTTTCTGTGTCTCTGTGTGAATCTCATGTGTGTGCCGGTTCCTGAAAAGGCCAGAAGAGGATATCAGATCCCTAGAGCTGAAGTGCAGCAGTAGTGAGCTGCCAACCATGAGTGCTGGGAACCGAACTTGGGTCATCTGGGAGAGCACCAAATCTCTTATTGCCTGAGCCATGCCTCCACCACCACACACTGTTTTGGTGTTTTGTGGTACTCATTTGGGTGGACCACATCATGACAGGATGGATGTATGAATCAGATAACACAGGTTGGAGGCAACACTGTCTCAAGCCCTGCCTTGTGGGGAGCATTTTTCCTGCCTTTGAGGAGTCTGAAGTCTAGTGAAAAGAACAGGAAAATTGCCCTGTGGAATGCAGTGTAGTATCTACACAGCAAGAATAGATACTGTGTGACAGCCACTGGAAAGGTAAGTCAAGCGTATGGATATGCTGGTACCTGGGGTGAGAGAGAAACTGATACATCTGCTTAGGAAAGAGAAGGAGGCTAAAAAACAGGCGTGGCACAGCTTCAGAGTGGAATTAAAATGCCACATGGAGGCCGGGCGATGGTGGCGCACACCTTTAATTCCAGCAGTCAGGAAGCAGAGGCAGCTGGATCTCTGAATTCCACATTGATTGAGCACCTATTAGATTTCACGTGGTAGAGGTTGGGAGGGGGCATACAGTTGAATGGGACAGTGATGTGCTTGTTAGGGTGCCACTCCATCTTTTATTTTGAGTTAATTTATTTAGTGTGGGGGTGTTCATATGCCGTGACACAGGTGTGGAGGTCAGAGCACAATTTGCAAGAGTTGGCCCTCTCCTTCCCACTGCGAGGGTGCCGAGAATCCAACTCTGATCTGTAGGCAGGTACCTTTCTTTATCTGCTGAGTTGTTTCACAGTCTTGGTGGGAATGACCCTGGATTTGGTGTTTGATACCTGGCAGCGTCAATAAGTCCACAGAGATTCTCCATGGCAGTCTTTCTCTCAGATCACTCACTTCAAAGCTTAGTAATACCATTGTCTTAGTACTCTCTTCACAGAGAGTATGCTGAAGTATAAAATTCAATCACATAGTTTAGTTAATAATAATTTTGTAGCTGAAAATGCTGCCTCATGCCTGCAGTCGCAGCATTTAAGAGGCTATGATGAGAGTGAGACTGTCTCAAAGAACTGAACCGAACCAAACCAAACCAAAACATCAGGAAGCCAAGCCCTCTTTAAATCTTTCTAAAATGGATAGCTTGAATGCACCTTTAAGAATCAAGCATGCCAGATATGGTGGTGAGCTCGGGAGGCCGAGGCGGGTGAGTCTCTGAGTTTGAGGCCATCTTGGACTACCTAACGATTTTCAGGCCAGCCAGGGCTATTGAGCAAGACCTTGTATCAAAAACAAAAAAACAGCAACAAAAACTACTTAAGGGACCTGGGAAGATGACTCTGTGGTTAAGGTGCTTGCTGCTCTTCCAGAGGACAGGGTTTTGTTTTGGAAAACCCTGCCGGATGGCTCACAACAACCAGTAACTCCTGAGGATCCTCTCAACAGTGGAATCTACTGTAGGCCCATGCCCTTGCCTCCTCCTGAAGGGTTGATCTGATGGAGTAGGTTAGGGACCTAGAGAGTGGTTTGGCTGAGTCCACCCACCTTTCTCAGGCCTGACTCAGAAAAGCATATCTATTTCTTTTTCTCCTCATCTGTCTTCTTTCAGATACTGGCCCAAAACTCCCCAAATGAGGCTTTGGAGTTCCTAACTCACTCTGAGCTCCTACCCCTTTCTCAGGCTGCATGGATGTCTGCTGTCCTGCTCTTACCCGGAGCAGCATGGCCGTGTTTCCTTCTCTTCTCCAGTCTCTCTCCTTACAGGCAGCCCTGAGCGTTACAGCTCGCCTGTCCCTCTAACAAATGGTCCCCAACCTTCTCTTTGAGTCTGTTCTCTGTCCTTGAGCTTCTGTTTGCATTTATTCTTAAATTATTTTATTAATGAAGCCAAGAACTCTAAGAGAGGATCCTGATTTCCCAGCTATCATATGATGGCTCCATTGGGACTCCCCAAGACTCCTAGTAACATTTCTTTCCTTTCTCTTAATTCTTTACTTGGCAGCAAAAATGAATTCATGTCTGCACTTCTACACACACACACACACACACACCACCACCACCACCACCACCACACCACCACCACCATACACATAAATAAAAATTAAAACTCTTGGGCTGGGCATGGTGGCACATGCCTTTAATCTCAGCACTCCCGAGGCAGAGGCAGGCAGATCTCTGTGTCTGGTCTACAAAGTGAGTCCAGGACAGCCAAGACTACACAGAGAAACTCTGTCTCGAAAAACCAAACCAAACCAAAACAACAACAATGGAAAAAAAATAACTCTTAACAAACAAAGAACAGTAGCTGGGCGGCTGGTACACACCTGTAATCCCAGCACCCAGGAAGCAAAGGCAGGTGGATCTCTGTGAGTTCCAAGGCAGCTTGGTCTACAAAATGGGTCCAGGACAATGAAGGCTACATAAAGAAAACCTGTCTCAAACAAACCAAAACAAAACAACCTCTCCCCAAACAACAAAATACTTTTAAAGACTGGGAAGATGGCTTATCTGGTTAAAAAGGGGGAGGGGTAATGTGTGTATGGGTGGGGGTAGTGGAGGTGGTGGAGCAGGGCTCTGCTACCCAAATCTGATGACCTGAACTAGCTTCCAGAACCCATGTAAAAATGCTAAACCTATGGCAGGGTGTGATCTCCCAGGCCCTTTATCCTCGCACTCCAAGGCATTGAGGCAAGAGGCAGGTGGATCTCTGAGTTTGAGGCTAGCCTACTCTATATAGTAACACTGGTAGTGACCTGGTGTAAACAAACACATACTAACCATGTCTGCTGTAGTTCTCATCTGCCATCACAGCACCTCTATAGCCAGATGGAAGTCCGAGACAGGGGAATAGGCTAGAGGCTGTTGGGCTAGCCTGGAGTACGCAGTGCAGCAACAGAACCCAGAGAGACCCTGCCTCAGCACAGTAGGAAGACAAAACTGATGCCTGCCCACTGAGCCCCCATACAGGCTAATGGCACATGCCTGCCTGTGGCCCCTCCCTACACAATAAACACAATTTTCAAAATTTAACATTTAGTCGATGCAAACTCTTATGGGATGGGTTATCTCCTCCTTCTGAAATCCTAACCCCTCTTAGTGACCCAGCAATTAGGGAAATGTGTTTTGCCTTTTGAGTTCTGAAGAGATTGAGGCAAGTGTCTCAGCCTCAAGGTTCTGTTTTGAAATGTACACATATCAGGCTGGAGAGATGGCTCAGTGGTTCAGCGCAGCTGTTCTCACAGGGTTTGGTTCTCAGCACTCACATGGTGGCTCATGACCACCTGTAACTCCAGTTCAGGGGAACCTATTCTCCTTTTGGCTTGGCCCTGTGGGCTCCAAGCACACATGTGGTACATAGACATACATACAGACAAAACATGCATACATGTAAAAATTGAAATAAATACATCTTTAAAAAATAAGTTAGCCAGAAAAAAAATATATTATCCAGGTGTGGGGGCATACTCCTTTAATCCAATACTCAGAGAGGCAGAGGCAGGCGGATTGCTATGAGTTGGAGGCCAGCCTGGACTATAGAGTAAGTCCAGGACAGCCAAGGCTACACAGAGAAACCCTGTATCAGAAAAAAAAATCAAAACCAAAAAACCACACACACACACACACACACACACACACACACACACGTATGTATGTATGTATGTATGTATGTATGTATGTATGTATGTATGTATAAAACTTCTCTACCACCCACTTCCTGCCTTTGGTTTTTACATTGTAACCTAGGTAGGACTGAAACACTATGTAGTCCAGGCTGGCCTCAAACTCATGGCATTCCTCATCCCTCTGCCACACAATGCTGGGACCAGATGTTTACCACTGTACTTGCCTGTGTTTGCTGCTTTTCACTTGGTGTGTCACCATCTGAGGAATCTTTCTATTGTCTAGGAAGAAAGAACTTCCTTGGTGAGTTAGGTAATGATTTTTTATAAACTCATTATTTGGGCAAAAGAAGCAATTTTCAATTTAAAATGAAAACCTAAGAGTTCAAACTCAACTGGGCCTGGTGGTGCACGCCTGTAATCCCAGCACTGGGGGAGGCAAAGGCAGGCGGATCTCTGAATTCAAGGCCAGCCTGGCCTACAAAGTGAGGCCAGGATAGCCAAGGCTACACAGAGAAACCCTGTCTTGAGGGAAAAAGAGTTTAAACTCTGGGTATGGGGCTGTCAAGGTAGCTCAATGGGAAGATTTGCTTGCTAGCAAGCCTGATGATCTGAGTTTGATACCCAAGGACCCATGTGGTGGAAGAAAGACCCGACTCCTGTCACTTGTCCTGTGGCCTCCATATGGATGCTGTGTACATGCATATGCATATGTACACGGGCACACATGGACATGGTTGCCCACAGCTTTGCTTCCTTGGTCCTTCCTTCCCTAGCTTCAGTCTATTTTCTCCTACCAGAATTTCCTGGCCTGGTTCCCAAATACATATGACTGCCATTGCATTCCTCATCTAAGTTTGCTTGTGGGGAACCCCTAAAAAGGTCATTCCTTCTCTGCCTAGTGAGTTCTTTGATCATCTGGACACTGTGACATCAGCTGTAGAGGAAGGGGTTGGGATTCAGAATGCAGTGTGTTTGTTTATTCATGCATTCTTCCTGCAGCTGTGAAGCATATGGCTTCATCTCCCTGGCTCTGAAGAAGCAGCCCTCACTCAAGCCCTGGCTAGCATATGTCTGCAGGTACCACTCCATTAGAGGTGGAGGAGGCATGGCCAATGAAGGCTGGTTGGGGAGTTGACCTGAAGGAGCAGGCCTGTTATCCCAGCTACTCAAGCAGGCTGATGCAGGAGGATGGAAAGTTTGATGCTTGCTCTAGAGTATAAGACCAGCCTGTGCAACTCAGTCACACACACACACACACACACACACACACACACACACACACAAATGGAGCTGGAGTAACTCAGTGGCAGAGCACCAGACTCTGAATTCAATCCCCAGGACAAAAGAGAAAAGAGCCAGAAGGGTGAGCGAAGTTTAACACATAGATGAAGCCAAGGCTCTCTGTAGAAATGAGCATGTACTCTGAGAGAGCCCCTGAGTGCTGGCAAGGGGCCTGATGCCAGGACTGAGAAGAGCCTCAGAGACAAGGCTAATCCTCTTTTCTTTATTTCCCAGGAAACTCAGGACAGGGCCAAGAAAGACAGAACAACCCACTCCACGCCCCCATGTTGAGAGAATCCTCCTTCTACTTCTGCTGTGGGTGCCGGCTCACCTTGTCTTCCTCTGGTGGTGGTGTTTTTCTGAGACAAGGTCTCACTCAGTAGCTCAGGCTAGCTAAAATTCACAGCAATCTGCCTAAGCCTCCTGAGTGCTGGGACTACAGGCATATAAACCACCATAGTTTTTCTTTTGAGGGAACTATTGGTGTATCGTGTTTCTCACACTTAGATGTGGCTGTCCCTGGCCTCAGACAACTCCACAGGGCTCTCCTTGAGGGATGTCTCAATGCCAAGTTATAGTGATTCTCACTTAAATGGGGCAGAGCTTCATAAAAATAATATACATATGCAAACACACATATATGCACACACACACACACACACACACACATATACTTCCAAGAGCAATTATCTGCCCCTTGGGGGTGATTATTGCACTTGCTGAGAATGCATCTTCTAGAGAGATAAAAACTCAACGAGTAAACAATAAAAAGCTGGAGGCAGAGGCAGGCGGATCGCTGTGAGTTCGAGGCTAGCCTGGTCTACCAGTGAGTCCAGGACAGACAGGGCTATACAGAGAAACCCTGTCTCTCGAAACCAAACCAAAAAGAAAAAAAAAAAGAGCTTTATGTATGTGGGTATTTTGCCTGCATGTATGTCTGTACACCAAACAAATGCAGTGCTCATGAAGGCCAGAAGAGAGTGTCTGATCCTCTGGGACTGGAATTACAGACAGTTAACTGCCATGTGGGTCCTGGGAATCGAACCTGGGTCCTTAGAGAACCTTAACTGCTGAATCAGCTCTCCATCCCTACTTAGTCTTTTTTTTTTTTTTTTAGATGGAGTCTTCTCGTGTATCCAAATGGGCCTGAACTCACTAAAACCTTGAACTTCTGATCCTCCTGCCTTTACCTCCCAAGTGCTGGGATTACAGATGTGTGGCACCACACCTGGTTTCAAGATATGTTTCCCTCCCCCGCTCTGGAGACTTTTGCACATGCTGTTCCTGGCAGGAATGCTTAACTAGCTCATTGGCATGCTGACTTCTGTGGGATAGACCACAGCATAGGAATCCCTAGCCCAGTATTGGGACACCAAGCTTCCTGAGGAAGGATGTATAAAACACACTTGAAGCCAGGAGTGATGGCACACACCTCTAATCCCAGCACTCAGGAGGCAGAGGCAGGCACATCGCTGTGAGTTTGAGCCCAGCTTGGTCTACAAAGCGAGTCTAGGACAGCCAAGGCTACACAGAGAAACCCTGCTTCAACACCTGCCCCCCACAAACAAAACAAAACAAAAACAAAAACAAAATAAAACGGACTTGAAGGAGTAGCATCAGCTTGGGCATTGTGTTTGGTTAGCCTTCTTTACTTCATTGGCTGAATGGGATAGGCTTCCTGAATGTTCTTTTGTCCTGGCAACATGGAATATTTCTGACTACTCAAGAAATAGCACTTAGATACATGATGTAACTGTCTAGTCACTTCTTTCATAAGACTGGGTACTGTGAGCTGACCGGTGGTGGCAACACCTTCCTACTGTGTTGGGGGAGGAATAAACAAGGAGGACTCATCTCTTTGTCACCATCAATGAGGAGAGTGAACTGCCATGGTGAGTGCTCACTGAGTATGGACAAATTCAAGGATAGGTGGCTGGCTGGCGGGCTGGATAGAGAAATGGGTGTATGAGTAGATGGATGAATGGATGGGCAAATGGATGGAGTAGTTGAGGAAACAGAGCAATGGCATGGATGAATGGGTAGATGGATGGATGGATGGATGGATGGATGGATGAATGGATGCTGGTTGGGTGGATAATAAATGGATGAGTGAGTAGAGCAATCAATGGAGCTCATACATTGATGGATGAGTGAGATATTGCATGGATGGGAGCTTGGAAGAGAAAGTAACTAGTGATGCCTAAAAGGAGGTGAGTGGACAAGTTGGGTAAGGAGATTATCCAACTCATAGAGTTGATGATTTTGTGTTGAGTGCTACAGAAGAATCTAGAAGAGCATCACTTTCCAAAACGCTGACAGATCGCCTGGAGGGAGCTTAAAATGCAAAATCTCCATCTCCTGAGTGGAGTACCACATCAGGCATTCTGGTTTTGTTTTGGTTTTTTTTTGTTTTTGTTTTTGTTTTGTTTTTTTGTTTTGGTGACAGGGTCTCACTATGTAATAATCCAGGTTGGTCTTGAAGTAGTAGTGATCATCCTGCCTCAGCCTCCCGAGTTTTGAGATTGGGTTATAGATGTGAGCCAGCATGCCCCATCATAATGTGCATTTATACCAAGCTTCCCCAGGCGATACTACTCAAGCCCAGGGGATCCAACACCCCTAGTCTCTGCAGGGACCTCTACACATATTTCTACACACACACACACACACACACACACACACACACACACACACACACACACAGTAAAATAGGTTAAAAAATACAAAGAAACATCAAAACTGAAATGCTCAAGTTGGGCACAATGACACAAACCTTTAATCCTATATTCTAAGGCAGAGACCAGTGGATTTCTATGAACTTGAAGCTAGGTCAGCCTGGTCTACATAGTGAGTTCCAGGGATAGCCAGGCCTACATAGAGAGGCCCTGTCTCAAACCAAGCCAAAGCAACCAAACAAAAAGGGAAAGGAAAAAGAAATGCTTGTTCTAGGAATGAAATTGGTTCCTTTTATTAATAATTAGGTGTTTTTTCTCAGCCTAGTGCTTTATGACTCATTGATTTCTTTATAAGGAAAACCAAGACATATTTAAAATCTGGCATCTTATAAATAGCTCTGTATAAACTAGGAATTACCTAAGTAAAGACAAAGAAGTCACTTGAGTGTGGAGCATGCATATGATTTTGCAGGGAAGGAAGGGAGAGACTGTAAAGATGCTCAGAACCAGGAACACGGGCTAAAGACATGGAGTGACTGAGAGGAAGGGTGCTGTGCAGAGCAGAGCTTCCCAGCAACTCACGTGTTAACTCTGCCCCCCCCCCCACCAAGCCTCCACCCTCAAATAGGCTGATGAATGCCTAAAAGAGATTAGTAGGGAGTATCAGCTGATCACACAAGAGTCTCCTGAGGCTCTTTTGGATTCTAGGAAATCTTTTTGTTTCTTTCCCTGAAGGTTTAAAGTAGACATTTGAGGGCTGAGCATGGTGGCGCACGCCTTTAGTTT
>OU015743.1:160699287-160717404 GCA_907169655.1 Acomys percivali
GAGAGAGAGAGAGAGAGAGAGAGAGAGAGAGAGAGAGATGGATGGAGGGAGGGAGGGAGGAAGGGAGGGAGGGAAGGAGAGGGGGAGGGAGGGTTAGGTATTATTGAAAATACTTTTGGGTGCTGGAGAGATGGCTCAGCGGTTAAGAGCACTGACTGCTCTTCCAGAGGTCATGAGTTCAATTCCCAGCAACTACATGGTGGCCCACAACCATCTCTAATGTGATCTGTGCCCTCCTCTGGCCTGCAGGCCTACATGTAGGCAGAGCACTGTATACATAATAATAAATAAATATTTAAAAAAAAAGAAAAGAAAAGAAAATACTTTTAAAATATTCTCAGGGGGCTAGAGAGGTCCTGAGTTCAACTCCCAGCAACCACATGGTGGCTCACAACTATATCTATCCTGAGATCTGAGCCCTCTTCTGGCATACGGGTGTACATGCAGATAGAGCGCTCATATACATTAAAAAAAAAAAAATCTAAAAAAGTTTTTTTCAGAGTCTGGAGAGATGGATCAGTGGTGAAGAGCCCTCATTGCTCTTGCAGAGGACCTGGCTCAGTGTGCGGTACCCACAGCATGGCTCACAGCCATCTGCATCTCCAGTCCTAGGGGTATATAGCATCTTCTTAGGAACTTCATGGGTACAGAGTACACAGACATACCTTCATGCAAAACATTCACATGTCAAATAAAATCAAATCTTTTTAAAGTTTTATATTTATTTATTAACTTTGTAGGGGTGTACGGGGTGTGTGTACAGACACACACTACAGTGCATGTGCCATGACACACATGTAGACATCAAGAGACAACGTGTGTCAACTCTCTCCTTTCGTCATATGGGTCCTGTGGTTCCAACCCAGGCTGTCAAGCTTGGCAGCAGGCACCTTTACCCTCTGAGTCACATCATCAGCCCTTATTGAAAATCCTTTGACAAGCACCAAGCCTCTTATCTTTGTCTTCTTTTGTTGTTATAACAATATATCTATGACTAGGCAATTAAGACAAGAGGTATCTTTCATCTTACAGTTCTAAGGCTGAGAAGTTACAGGCATAGTGCTTGCCTGTGCAGGCCTGGTAGAGCATCCTCTCGTGGCTGTAGATAGAACAGCAAATGTGCAGGTTTGGGAGGGATGGACACAGGGACAACTTGGCATCACCGCAACCCACTCTCACTATGTCCATGTTTAGAACAAACCCATCCTTTTGAGAGGCATCAGTCCCTCTTGAGGACATGGTCATCACGCAGGTCTCACTTCCTGACATATCACAATGACAGTTCAATGACAACATAGATTTTGGTGGGGAGAAACCATAGCCAAACCAGCACACCACTTTATCCTATACTCTGTCATTATGACTATTCCCAATGTACAGCTGAAGAAACAGAGCCTGAGTCACTTGCTGAACCTTAGACAAATATAATTTAATTGGGATACCAAGGACCTCAAGTTAACGTATGTGTACAAAGCTAATCTCTCTCTCTCTCTCTCTCTCTCTCTCTCTCTCTCTCTCTCTCTCTCTCTCTCCCTCTCTCCTGAGCTTCAGCTTGTTGATTTGTTTGAGGCTGGGCTGGTCCAGCTGCCCCTCCACAGTCAAGCTGTCCATATCCGTCAGCTCATTGCATAAAATTTAAAAAATTTTGTTTGTGTGTATGAGCGTGTGTGTGTGTGTGTGTGTGTGTGTGTGTGTGTCCATATGTCCATTCATGTGGATGTGTCTGTGCCCATGTATGGAACACAAAGGCAAATCTCAGGAGTTGTTTTTTGAGTCAAGATCTCTCTTTGGCCTGAAGAGGGCACTGATCTCTTGGAGCTAGGACTACAGGCAGTTGTGAATTCTCTGATGTAGGTGCTAGAATTGAAACTTGGATTTTCTGCAGTATTAGTTAGCTTTCTAATGCTGGGCATAATGACACACAACTTTAATCCCAAAACTCTGGAGGCAGAGGTCAGAGATTTCTGTGAATTTGATGCCAGCCTGATCTACAAATCAAGTTCAAGGCTAGCCAGGGACACAGTGTTAGAACCTGTCTCAAGAAATAAACAAGTAAGCCAAAAGATATAAGCAGTCTTAACTACTGTGCCATCTCTCTGGCTCTAGCTTACTGCTTCTTAGCCTACTATCTTGCCTATTCAAATGCAAGACTTTAAAATCAAGAGGTTAATATCTTTGTTAAATTCTCCCATCCTTTGTATGTAAGTATGTATGTATGTATGTATGTATGTATCTATCTATCTATCTATCTATCTATCTATCTATCTATCTATTTATCTATCATGTATCTATCTGTCATTGATGGGAGCTTGATGTGGCACACGTGCAGAAGCCAGAGAACAACTTTGTGCTATCCGTTCTTTCCTTTCACCTTTCACCTGGTTCCCAGGAATCAAATCCAGGTCTGTAGGCTTTTGCAGCAAGGGCTTTACCTGTTGGGCCATCACACACTGATGTGTACTGTTTTGTACATACTCTGTACCCTGGACCCACCGTCCTGTCAATATTTACCTTCTCACTTTCTCTGCTGGGCTGTGAACAGCTCCTGGGCAGCTACCGTGTCTCTCTTGGCTGTACTGGCAGGGTCTTATCACAGTCCCTACAATACGTGTCATGTTCTCCAGTGCTTACTGAGTGAGCGCATGAGTGGATTCTGATTGCTGGCACTTTGTTGCTTTGGCTGTATCTTTCTGAAACCTGGAGGAAGCCTGGCCTAGAGCCATCAAGTTGGTACCTACCTTACTGGAGGAGACTCTCTGTGGCACCAGGTGGCACAACAGAAGGCTGTGTGCTGTGTGCTGTGTGCTCTGGCTCTGGCACTACACCATGGATAAATACCATGAATGCTCATCTATAGGCATCCTCCAACTATTTTTCTAGATGTTTTGTCCACAGCAAAGAAAAGTACTTAGTTTACAGGGCTCATTGTGAATTGGTCCCCTCCCCTCCCCCTGAGACCCGGTTTCTGTGTGTCGCTCTGGCTGTCCTAGAATTCTCTTTGTAGACCAGGGTGGCCTTGAACTCACAGCAATCCACCTGCCTTTGCCTCCTGAGTGGTGGGATTAAAGGCATGCACCACCATGCCTGGTGAGGAGTGGGTTTTACTGAAAATAATTTTTTAAAAAAGTTGGGCGTAGTGGCACACACCTCTAACCTCAGCACTCTGGGAAGCAGAGGCAAGCGGTTCTCTGTGAGTTTGAGGTCAGCCTGGTCTACAAAGTGAATCCAGGTCAGCCAAGGCTACCAGAGAAACCATGTTTCAAAAAATAAAAAATAAAAAATAAAAAATAAAAATAGCGAGCTGGAGGAGATGGCTCAGCAGTTAAGAGCCCTTGTTGCTCTGGCCAGGGGTCTAATTGCATGCTGCATCTACTCTTCGCTTCAAGCTACATATATACGAACTTATGATGATAGGCATGCATTCATTTTTTAACTACTTATTATTGTTCTATGCATGTATGATGCAGGTGTGTGGGTGCACGTGTCACACTCTGTATGTGGAAGCCAGAGGAAAACTGTGGAGTTGGTTCTCTCTTTTCACCTTTATATAGTTCTGGGGATTGAAATTAGGTAGTTAGAATTTCTTGGCAATCATTTTATTTATTGAACCATCTCGCTATTCCTAGTATTAGTTAATTTTGTTGGAGTAAATTAACAATTTATTAATTTTTTTATGTTTTTGGAATTTATAGCCACTATCTGTTTTGTGTGTTCAATGTATGTGGGGATGCACTTTTTGTGTATATGTATTTTTGTGTGAATGTGTATATGTATTTGCAGGTACATATGTGTGAAGACCAGAGGTTGATGTCTGGTATCTTCCTTGCGTGCTCTCTGTTCTATTTTTAACATGCTCACTCATTGAGACCAGAGCTCACTGATTGGCGAGGGTGGCTCACCAGCAAGTCCCTGGGATGTTCCTATGTCTGCCGGGCACTCACGGTGCCAGAGATGCAGGCATGTCCCTAAACCCATATTTTACATGGGTGCTAGGGATTTGAACTCAGGTCCTCATGGCACTTTTCTGAACCTTCTCTCCAGCCCCCAATATCTCTTTTAAACCTCAAAGCATCCCAGCGACAAAGATGTGTTTATCTCTGTCTTACAGATACTGGTGATGAAAGGTGGGAGAGGAGACTGGTAAAAGGCTGCACCTCAAGTGTGTGGTAGAGCTGAGAATCTTGCCCTGGTACATATTGGCCAAAGAGTATGCTCATTCTACTGTGAGTGCTGCCTCAATGGCATAAAGGTGGAAGCAGTCCCCTTTACAACATCAGATTAGGAAGCACTGCCTGTCTATGGGCCACTGTTTGTTTTTTCCTTCCATTTTCTAGTGTATATGTGTGCCACATGCAAGAATGTACATGTGTATGTCTTATCTGTTTGTTTTTTGCTTGCCTATGAGCACCCAAATATGTACTGGAGCATGTTGAAGCCTGAAGCTGACATCTGTAATCACTCTCTCCGTCATTGGTCCACTTTACTGAGACAGAGTCTCTCAAAACCCAAAGCCTGTTGATATAGTGCTGAGCTTTCAGTGTTGGCCCATCAATAAACCTGTCACTGAGCAAGATTACATCAGCCAACTTTAAAGGCTGCTGAGTGAGGAGGGGAGAGTCCTGCTCTGTTCTTGACTGAGCCTTCTTCATCTAGAAGATTTAATCACACATTCAACAGGGACAAACGCAGCTCCTGCTGTCATGGGGTTTACATCTGAATACTTGCTGTTTGAAGGTCTGGCCAAAACAATTGAGTTGGGTTTTTTGACAGATGGGCTACTGTACCAGGAAAGAGGATTAGGGTGGTGGAAACCTGGGGGAAGGGGCAACTGAGAGGCACAAGGACAGCAAAGGAGACCTAGAGACACTTACCGTTTAAGGTCGTCAATGTCACCAGTGGCACAAAACAGCCAGCATTTAATGAAATTATTCTCATAGTTACTAGTAGAATGCCTCTAAAAGCCATAGGTCCTCACTGCTGCCATTGTCCAAGAGACTGTTCGTGTTTCATGGAGGCTACTCAGAGGCACTGTGGAGTCAGGGCAGAAAGCATGGGGCCTTACTCCCAGGGTGACTTCAGGCGAATCGCTATGCCCATTTCTTCATCCGTAACCAGGGGAAATGAAGCCCCTCCTTCTGAGGGATGTTATAAATTGTATGAGATGACAGAGCCAATAGTCAAGTATTACCAGCAATTCCCATGGAGCTGGGATATGTGGCTATTATACCTTTTCAAGAATATGAATCTGAGCTGGGTAGTGGTGGGGCATGTCTTCAATCCCAGCACTTGGGAGGCAGAGGCAGGTGGACCTCTATGAGTTTGAGGCCAGCTTGGACTACAAAGTGAGTCCAGGTCAGCCATGAAAATTACACAGAGGGATATCTATATATATATAGATATAGATGGCTGCATTTTTACATTCAGCTTCTTTGAATCCAGTTTACTTGAGTTTCTATCCAAGTGTCTTGGCTAGAGGATGGCAGGACAGCCTCTGTGGATCCCCAAATTCCCTTTCCTGGAAGCTGGTTTTATGACGCAGAAGGGGAGTGTCCAATTCTTCTAGTAGAAGTAACTTTTCTAGATGAGCCAACGGTTCTTCACTTCATTTCATGATGGCTGTAACTGACACTTTGCAATTTTGAGAGAAATGCCTTTAGAGTTGAGGGCAGAGGGAAGAAGAAGAAAAAGAAGAAGAAGAAGAAGAAGAAGAAGAAGAAGGAGAAGGAGAAGGAGAAGGAGAAGGAGAAGGAGAAGGAGAAGGAGAAGGAGAAGGAGAAAAGCACAGAGGAGAAAAGCACAGAGGTATGGCTGGGTGGCAGAAGGCTTGCCCAGCTAACTGGAGGTTCTGCACCATGAAGGGGAGAAAACCAGGAACGTGTGTGGGGAGGTGCTTATACAGCCATAATCACGGCATGACTCAATGAATAGTCTCCTGCTAGGAACAGCTAGTGCCCCAAGGTCTTCCTGAACAAATAGGCTCTGCCAGTGGGAAATGTGATCTGATTTTTTCCTCTTCCTTTGCCCTGAAAAATTCCACTCTCACTAGCAGCTCTTTTGGCAGGGGGCCTCTTTTTCTACTTTTACTGGAGGCCCAGAGGGCAGTTCCAGAGCGTGGCCTCTTGGGTCGCCATGCTGCCACTACGGCCCTGTACGTGTCAGAGAATATGGTTTCAGCCCAGGCAGAGAACTGGACGCTCCTTTCTCCTTCCCATTAGGTGTGTGACACTGAAAAGTCAGCCAGGCAGGGAAATCTGTGGGAGGCTGAAAGGGGCCGTGGGTGTTAGGATGGGTTTGCGATGTAAAGCACCAGTTGAGGACTTTTGTCTTCAATGTGTGTACTATGCATACTATATTTTTTGTGTGTTTCTTATTTATTTGTTTTGAGGTAAGTTCTCAGTGACTCAGGCTGGCCTCGAGCTCACCACATATTGGAGGATGACTGTGAACTCCTGATTTTCTTGCCTCTACCTCTTGAGAGCTAGGATTGCAGATGTGCAACACCACATATCTTTTTGTTTGTTTGTTTGTTTGTTTTCGAGGCAGGGTGTCTCTGTGTGGCCATGGCTGTCCAGGAACTCACTCTGTAGACCAGGCTGACTTTTGAACTCAGAGAACCGTCTGCCTCTGCCTCCTGAGTGCTGGAATTAAAGGGTATACTACCACTACCACCTGACTTGTTTGTTTTAATTCTGAAATAAGGTCTTACTATGTAGCCCTCTCTGGCCTGGAGTTTTGTATGTAGACCAGGCTGACCTTAAACGCACAGTGAACCTCTGCCTCCAGAGTACTGGGATTGCACCCTTTTGTTTTGTTTGTTTCGCTTTTGTTTTTGAGATAGAGTCTTGCTAACCTCTATAATAATCTCTTACTAGCTCATTATCCAAGTGAATTTCTCAGGATATGGTTGCATATTGATTTTTATAATAATTACATATTAATTGTCTGTCACCCCTCATTCATTTTGTCATTCATTGCCAGAATGCAATGTCTGGCTGTATTCCCAGGGCTGGACCAAGAAGGCCTTCAATAAATCTAATGGCAGATTAAATGATTGAATGGCCACTTAGTAGGAGATAAAGAATACAATTCTTTCCAGAAGGGAAAGGGAAAGAGCTAATGAAGGCAGGGTGTTGGTGATGTGAGAGTCTTGAGCTGCGGTGCATAGTCAGACAGTAGAGAAGAGAGACAGAAGAGAGAAAAGAGCTAAGGGAACGAGATTCCGTAGTGCCTGTTCACTTTGCATGGGTAGAGGGACTTCACAGTAATGAAGCAAACATCAATAAAGCCAGAGGGTGAAAGCTGGTGTGGTGGGGCAGGCCTGTAATCTCAGAACTCAGGAGACAAAAGCATGTAGGTATCTACGAGTTCAAGGCCAGTCTGTTCTACACTGTAAATTCCAGGCGGGGGAAGAAAAAAAGAAGGAGAAAGAAAAGAAGAAAGAAAAGGAAAGAAAAATGGGATGATGGTACTGCTGGTGGTAGTGGTGGTCTGAGCCTGGAAGTCCAACCAACCACTGGGTCTGGGACCATGATCACATGGAACTGGACATCAAACTCTTCTTGAGACCTCTAGAGTCAGCCATAGTCAGTCCCTTTTCCACACCCACTCGCCTATCACTGGCTCCTCCCACTCTGTCAATCTGGGACTGCTTAGAATCTGAACCCAGAGTTGTAATCAAAACTTCAACCATCCTTCCTACAGTACTGATCTGGGACCAGCTGGAATTTGAAACTTGAAACCCAGGACTGAAAGCCAAGTGTCATTTATCTGGTCCACAACTTGACAGATTGGGTAACAACAAACAAAAACCTAAGCCTGGAAGTGGTGATGCATGTCTCAGCACTTGGGAGGCAGAGGCAGGCAGATCGCTGTGAGTTCGAGGCCAGCCTGGTCTACAGAGTGAGTTCTAGGACAGCCAGGGCTACACAGAGAAACCCTGCTTTGGAAAAACCAAAACCAAACCATCCAACCAACAAACTGACAAACAAAACCAAAAACCCAAACCTCTGTGCAGTAGATGCAAATATGTTTTTGTTTTTATTCCAAGTGTGAGATGTGAAACTGACCTGTGTGAAGGTGCATGGTGTTTGTCCAATGGAAGCAGATTTACAGATTTGTGAGAGAACACATGCTATTTGTCCACTAGAAGAGGAACTGCCTTTTGCAGGGAAATGGTGTTTGCCAGCTGATAAACATCCTAGTATGAACTCTGAAATGTATATAAGAGCCCCAAACCAGAGGCTGGGCCTTTTGGTTTTGGCATCACTTCCTGTCGTTTGGCTGTTCATTGCTCCACTTTGAGACACTCCTAGAGAGAAATGCTCTAGAGAACACTTTGAGGTTCCAGGTTCTGGCTGCTGCTCCAGAGGCTGGCTGGTGCAGTTGCAGCCACCTTTGCTAAACTGCTGGTTTGCTGTTTAACGGGTCTGCTGAAATCCTGACGATGAAGAGTGGAATTGCTGCGAGGAACTGAGTCTACTTCTCCTGTTTCCATTAACCTCTTTTCTCTCCTACCTAGAATAGGTGGGTTGGAAGGGAGGTATAGGGACTAAAGAACCTCAAACAAAGTAGGTTTGTAAAAGTTCAAAGCCTACACATCTGCTCAACAAAGTCAATATCCACACTAGGATTCCATCTCAAAAACACAAACATGAACAGCAAAGACAGTATGCCTCCTCCAGAAACCAGAACCTAGTCTGATATTCCCTGAGAGACTAGTTTAGCTGAAGCACAAGACAAGGACTTCAAAACAACAATTGTGACTATGTCCAATGACCTTAAAGAGGCTATGAAAAAAAATGCCTGGACAAAGGCCATGAAAACACAAACAATTGAATGAAATGATGGATGCAGTTCAAGATACAGAAATAGAATTGAACCAATGAATAGATTGGCTAAAGAAAAGTAAAAAAAAAAAAAAAAAACTGAGATAAAACTTAAAGTGAAAAAGCAGGAGGTCACACAACAAGCTCAGAAGAATGCCTTACTAGCAGATTGAATGAAGCAGAAAAGAAAATGTCAGGTCTTGCAGATAAAGTAGAAGAACTGGATCCAACAGCAAAAGAATATGTTAAGTCTAAATAAAAAATCTAGGCCAAAAAAAAAAAAAAATCCAGGAAATCTGGGACAATATGAAGAGACCAAACCTGTGAATAATAATTATAGAAGAAAAAGAAGAAAGTCATGTAAAAGCCATAGAAAATATCTTCAATGAAATCATAGAATAACATTTCCCAAATTTAGAGAAAGAGATTCCTGTCAAGGTGCAAGAGGTATGCAGAACACCAAATAGAGAGGACCAGAAAAGAAATTCTCTTAGATACATAAACGTACAGAACAAAGAAAGGATATTAAAAGTAAAGTGGGGGTGGGGGGGGTGGGGGAGTGGGGGGGTGAGGTCACACATAAAGACAGAGTCAGTAGAAGAACACCTGACTTTTCAGTGGAGATTTTGGAAACCAGGAGGCAGGTGGTAGCGGCACATGCCTTTAATCCCAGCACTCAAGGAGGCAGAGGCAGGTGGATTGCTGTGAGTTTGTATATGCTCCTCTCCCTGACTAGGAATTTAGTTTTGGACTTTTGAGATAGCATCTTTTTGAGATACAGTTTCTGGCTGTTCTAGTACTCACTATGTTAGCCAGGGTAGCCTGGAACTCACAGAGATCCTCCTGCCTTTGCCTCCAAAGGCCACCACACCTGGCTCAACATTCTTTTCAGGCTTTGACCTGATTTTTCTATTATTCACAGTTTATAATTTTTTTGAAGGGAGGCGGAAGGGTGTGTGTGCCACTGTACTGCTGTGGAGATCAGAGGACAGCTTTCGAGAGTCAGCTCTCTTCTAACACCATGTGGGTCTTGGGGAATGAAGTCAGTTTGGCAGGTTTGGTGGTCAGCACCTTTACCCAACGAGCCATCTGGCTGGCCCAGTTCTGGTCTTGAGCATGCTAAATGATTACTGAACTACATTCCTCCCTAGGAAGGTTTGATTCATTCATCTAATTTATTTTTTGGCAGCCATGTGTCAACCTCATCAATGGCTTGGAACACAGGGAGACAAGGTCGATGGGCGCTAAGAGGTGAAACATATCACCAGACTAATTGGCTCAAATCCTCTCTTGACTCACTGTATAATCATTGACAATCCAATGATTGTGTGTCAGTTTTGTGACCCGTAAAACAGAGACAATACGGCACTTTGATTGGTTTGTGTGTTGAATTGCAAAGGCATTAACTTTGGCCTTATGTGGGTAGTACTCAGTAAGCAAATAGATGACTCTTTTGGTCACTTTGTAGCACTAGCACAGGCTGGCCTGGAACTCACTGAGTGGCCCAAGCTGGCTTTGAATTCAGAATGATCCTATTGTTGCAGCCTTTGGATTGCTGAAATTTTTTTTTTTTTATCTCTGCCCCCTAGTGTCGTGTACCCAGCCCCCACCCCGCCCCACCCCCAGTTTTGCTAAGTAAGGCTGTCCTGGAACTCACAGTATAACTGAATTGATGGGTGCACTAACACTCCTGGGTTCAGCATGATTCTTCATGGGGCTTAATGTCCCAAGTGGGGAGATGGAAGTGATAACATTTGTCTGCTTTTACAGGTAAAGGAACTAAGGTTAAGGAGGTTAAGCAAACTCCCCAAGTCAAATAGAAGAGGGTAGGGGTGAAACTTTGCCCTCTGTCCCATGGGACATCAGGCCACCTGTGTCAGTCTGCCAAGCTGAATAGACTTTTCCTGTATTCTATTGATTTGGTGGTAAGGGCTGGAGGGTTTTGGGTTTTGGGTTTTGTTGTTGTTATTGTTACTATTGCTGGGTGGTACTTTGTTTGTTATTACAACTCTTTATAAAGTTCAGGATGACCTTGAACTCCTGACCATGCTCCCTCACCTCCCAAGTGCTAGGATTCCAGGCTTGTGACTCCCCGCATGGCTAGAGGTGGAGTTCTTACATTTTGTTTCCCCAAAGTAAAGCTTGAGGCTTTGTTATTACCCATGCTAGATAGCACCCCCAGTTCTGCCAACCCCACTGCTCCCACTTTTTGGAGACAGGGATTTTTACTCAGATTTATTTTGAACTCATTCTGTAGCCCAAGCGAGGTTTTTAATTTATTAAATCTTGGCACTTTTTTGTTTGTTTTGTTTTGTTTGTTTGAGACAGGGTTTCTTTGTGTAGCCTTTGCTGTCCTGGACTCACTTTATAGAACAGGCTGGCCTTGAACTCACAGTGATCCACCCACCTTGCCCAGCCTTTAAAGGCTTTTTATTAGCAGGCTTAGGTATAAAATCAGAGAATACATATTGCAAGACCTCAGAGCCAAGATTATCTCAAGGGTGAACTCAGCAAAGACCAGTGTCTGTCCCCTTGGGGTACACAGCACCTCCGAAACTGTAAGGGGCTTGTGAGGAATGAATACACACTACAGAGGTAGCTGTTTGCCTCCCTTTGACTATCAAGTAATTGAAACAATGGACACCAAGACTTTAAAATTCCCCTAGGAATTTCCTCCTGTGAAAGAAAAAGCCTTATCCCTGGGCCAGCCGGAAGGGAAACGTTCCTCCTTCAAAGAGATTTGAATTTGTCAGAGCATCCTCCTGAAGAGTGGAGCTGAGATGATGGGACAGAGATGGGTAGAACCACACCTTGACTACTGTAACAGGGCACCAGACCTTAGTAGGCCTCCAGACCTAGCATGACTGACTCCATGATGGAAGTACCAATCAGGCTGTAAAACTCAGTATGTAGACAGCAACTCCTGCCAAACTAAAACAAGGGTCTGATCCATCATAGTCCATGGTTCTGGAAAAGTCCCTAAATGTCTTAGCCTTGCCTTTCAGCTTCTATAGTTCCGCTTCTGGCTAACTGTTCTTGTCAACCCAGAACACAGTTTTGGTTTTTTGTTTGTTTGTTTGTTTTAGTTTAGTTTTTTTTTTTTTTCCCTTAAAAGCCCACCCTGAGAAAAGCTCAAGGACACACTAGGAAACTACACCCAGTGTAGTTGCCAGCTGGCTAAGAAAGACTTTCTCTTGCTTAAATCCACATCTGAGCAGGTTTTCTCTGGTGAATACCCCACAACAACTATGACCATTTAGTTACCCATACCTCTTGCTTTCTACTTAAACCTAAACCCAGGTATTAGGATTCCCCATTGTCCCTCTTGCTAATGTAGTCACACTGAATAAATCTCACTCCATTTGTTTTTCATATTAGTTTGTTTTCCACTCTTTCTAGTGGCTTATGGAGGACAGGTGGCCAAGCCCCGCTTGACAGGGTTGCCAGGGGCAAAGGCTCTGACGACCTTACTCAGGTAACAAAGCCATCAAGCCTCCTGGAAGCAAGTCAGAAGCAGTGCACTTGAGCTGCTGTTTGCCTACTATCCAATGGAAAATATAAGCAGGCATTTTGCTTGCTTATTTTAAACTTTGGTATTGCAGGCACTTTTCTAAGTGAGGGTATCAAGCCAGGTGCAGCGGTCTTTTCTTCATAGTCAATAAGGATCTAGATGTGAAATAAGACAGCCTGGCACAACCCTAACCTGGGGACAGGATGAAGAGTCTGCTGTGGAGCCAGCAGGACTCTAGAGCGGGTGTTTGTGTGTGTGTGAGTAAGCTGGACTTTGAAGGATGAGTAGATACCCCCTTATTATTGGTTGAGTGCTTTTGTTTTTAATATAACATTTATTTTATGTGTACGAGTGTCTTACCTGCTTGTATGTCTGTGCACCACATGTGTGCTCAGACAAGCTAGAAGGGAGCATCAGATCTCCTGGAACTGGAGGTGCAGATGGTTGTGAGCTACCATGTGGGTGCTGGGAATCCAGGCCAAGCCCCAGCCCCAGGTTGATTTATTTGGTCTTTGTTGTTGTTGTCTTGTTGGGTTTTGAGACAGGGTTTCTCTGGGTAGCTCTGGTTGTCCTATAGCTCACTATGTAGACCAGGCTGGCCTTCATCTCAGAGAACCACCTATCTCTGGCTCCTGAGTGCTGGGATTAAAAGGGTGCACCATCACTACCCAGATGTTTGTTTGTTCAGATTGATTTTTCTTTTACCTTTTTTTAAAAAGTTGTTTGTTTGTTTGTTTGTTTTTGAGACAGGCATTCTCTGTATAATAGCCCTGGCTTTCCTAGACTCTCTTTGTAGACCAGGCTAGCCTCTAACTCATAGAGCTCCATCTGCCTCTGCCTCCTGAGTGCTGGGATTAAAGGCGTGCGCCACCACACTAGGCCCAGATTGATTTTTCAAACAGCTTCTCACCACATTGCCTTGGCTGACCTGTAACTTGCCATATAGACTAGGCTGGCCTTGAACTTGTGTCATTTCTTAGTCTCACAAGTGCTAGATCCTAGGCTGCACCTCCATGCCTGGTTAGTAGGCCCCTCTTTAGTCAGATAATGGGAATATCCAGGCTCTGAAAGGGACAGAACTGAGAGGAGAGGAGATCTGGTCAGACTAGGTGAGACAAACTCTGTCACAGTAACACTAGAGGACAGAGCCTGTTTAATCATCAGTGGCTACTTGTTAGCTAATATAAACATGAAATGCTATATTTTTCCCTAAACATTTTGGCAGTTGGTCTGTGTATAATAGTCAGCTTTGTGTTACTGTAATGAGGTAACTGACATTGGCTACTTATGAAGCAGGAAGAGGTTTACGTTGACCTATAGCTCTGACGATTCAAGCGGTACTGAAATCTCCAGGGCGTGTGAGTGGGAAATTGATAGAGGGGGGAGGGAGGGAGGGAGAGAAACATAGAGATAGATACATAGATAAATCTCTTTTGAATGTATGGTTCCCAGCAACCTAAGAACCTACCACAAGGCCCCATCTCTTGAATCTCCCAGTACCTCCTACCTGAGGACCTAGCCTTTGCATATGGACCTTTGGGCAACAGTCTTCAAAACACAGCCCAGGTGATTCTAGTACACTTCTAGGCTTGAGACCATTGAACTAAATGATTGGTGTCAACCATCAGAGATGAGACAATTTATGTTAGTAGTTTGTATTGTGTCAAATTTCCTTACTCCACATTCATTGACTGCATGAGTCTAGTGGTAGATGCACATAATCCAAGTACTTGGGAAACTGAGCAGGAAGATCAAAAATTCAAGGTCACCCTTCCATATACAGAAAATCTGAAGCCATCCTGGACTATATGAGACCCTGCCTCAAAATAAAGACAAAACAAAATAGAAATTACCCTCTTTTACTTTGACTGGAAAACTTCCTAGCAGGAGTATTTAAACTATTTCTTAACCAAGATTCTTTGTACCTGATAATAGTAAGTTATTTATTGACAGGGTCCATCTCCGGGCATGGTGGTACATGTCTTTAATCCCAGCACTTCGGAGGCAGAGGTAGGCCAATCTCTCTGAGTATGAGGCCAGCCTGGTCTACAAACGGAGTTCAGGACAGCCAGGAATACACAGAGAAACTGTGTCTCAAAAACAAATAAAAAACAAACAAACAAACAAACAAAAGATGGTCTGTCTATGTATCTCTGGCAGGTCTAGAGCCCCTTACATAGCACAGGGTGGCCTCAAAGTGTGTGGTGATGCTTCTGCCTCTGCCTCTGAGTGCTGTATTATAGGTGTGCCACTCCATACCAGTCAGGGACTCCTGACTGCCTGCACATCCTTAGGGTTGTCTCAGTGCCTGCACGATACAGGACTTCCAGGTACACTAGTAAGTACACAAATGTGACAGAATCAGTTGGCAATCAAGTGACTCACCCAAAGCAGGAGTGTCTTACTGTTTTCCACTCATGACCTCCATATGTTAGGCATACAAATCAAACTTAATGGTAATGAATAATAAAGATATTAATTTTAAAACAATTCTTTGGTATACATATAATTCTATAATATGTTAAAGTGGAAAGAAAACCTGCATACTAATGAGATAGACGTGATTTTTTTCCCATAAAGAATAAAATCTTAGCTAGGTATGGTGACAAATGACATTAACCCCAGCACTCAGGAGGCAGAGGCAGGAGGATTTCTGTGAGTTTGAGGCCAGCCTGCACTACATACTGAGTTCCAGGACAGCCAGAGCTACATAACAGAAAACTTATCTCAAAAAACCAAACCACCACCACCAACAACAAAAAGAATTAAATCTTTCTGAGAGTGGATACACAAGCTTAGACTCTCAGCATTTGGGAAGTAGATGTAAGAGGATTAGGGTACACCAGGAGTTCAAGGTTGGCCTGGGATACTTAGGCCTATGTTTCAAAACAAACAAACAAACAAACAAACAATTTGCCAATGAACCAAAGAATTAAATCTGTTCTGAATAGTTGATACTTCGGTGCCCAGCGGTGGTAGTGCTTCAGAACAGTATGAAAATGACCACAAAGAACCAAAATAGCCATTTGCAGGTGAAAAAGGAAAAAAGTCTATTCCAAACTACCAAGGTTGTCTCCCTGGAAAGAAAGGACAGGGTTAGATGGAGCCTGGGGAAAGGGGGTTGTGAGCAGGGAGGGAGTTGAGAGGCTAGCTTTGACCTTGACATGCTAATAGGCACCACACTTATATGTTAATGGAAACCATATGGTCCTCTCACAAGAGTTATGGAGAATGACTCTCTCTTAAGGAACAAGAACTTTCTTCAAGGCCCCAAGGGAATGGTGGCTTTTATCTAAATGCCCAACCTTGGGAAAAAGGACTTCCTTGGGGGACCAGACAAGGGACGTAGAATGTTGAGACTACCACTTGATATACTTTTACATGAGTGCCTGTGCTTTTATAGGGATGTACATGCATGCCATGCTGTTGAAGTTATTTTTATGTAACTGTGTTTGTTTCTCTTAGCTTATTTCTTAACCCAGCTATCACACAAATAATTGAGACTCTTTTATATTTCTTTATAAGACTTTATGTTATAAGGCTCTATGCTATTCTGACTTCATCTTTGCCAAAATCTCTAAGTTTCTTTGCTCCAGGTAAATCCTCATCATCTTCCCCTGCACCCCTGCTTGGGCTGTTTCCCCTACTTCCTCCTCTAACCCCTCCTCCCCAGGCTGGCAGGAAGTCCAGCCCTATTCTCCCTCTTGCTCATCTACTGGCTGTAAGCTGCTTTATTGACATACCAGGGAACAACCCGGAACAGTGTTTACACAACATTGAGACAGAAACCAGAAATTAAACTACACAGTAGCCATGCTATGTGTTAGGTCAGGGGACAGTCTGTAGGAGTCAACCTTTTCATTCTACCATGCAGGGCCCCAGGGACAGAACGGCCTGTCGACTTTGGAGGCAAGCACCTTCATCATAATGATCCAAACCAGCACCCTCTCTCTCTCTCTCTCTCTCTCTCTCTCTCTCTCTCTCTCTCTCTCCCCCTCAGGGTCTCACTATGTACCCCTGGCTGTTGTAGAACTCAAAATGTAGACCAGATGTAGACCAGGCTGGTCTCAAACTCAGAGATCCTCCTGCCTCGGCCTTAAAAAGTGGTGGGATCAAAGGTGCGCACCGCCACAGCCAGCGACTATCTCTTCTCTGTGCTGATTATTCTGAATTACTGTCCATGTATGATGGAGCCCTCTGCTGGAGCAGGGCCACAGCCATGTCTCTTGCTATGACAGTTACTAGAAGGTAGTCTGCATAACTTACAGAGTTCTCCCTTGTGGTGTGATAATGGTGGCCATCTTGCATGTTGGACTGGGATGCTTTGCCCTAGACTTCACTGTGAAGTCTTCCAGTCATCATGGCTATCCTGGGGACACAAGGGAGCACTCATCACAGCTGTTTTTTATTTTTATTTTTTTAAAGGTTTATTTGTCATATATACACAGTGGTTTGCCTGCATGTACGCCAGAAGAGGGCACCAGATCTCATTATACATGGTTGTGAGCCATCATGTGGTTGCTGGGAATTGAACTCAGGACCTTTGGAAGAGCAGGCGGCGCTCTTAACCTCTAAGCCATTTCTCCAGTTCATCACAGCTGTTTTAGTTTGGAGTTTCCTTAGTAGTTTTGAAGCAGTCTCATTTAAATAGCCCAATATTGCCTAGAACTAGATCTCTGTGCCTTCTTCCGAGGGCTTGGATTCCAGGATGAGCTATCACACCTAATTTACCTTCAATCCCTCTACCCTTTTATGTTTATTTTTTTAGAGACAGGGTTTCTCTGTGTAGCCTTGGAGGTCCTGGAACTCACTCTGTAGACCAGGCTGACCTCGAACTCATGGAGATCTGTCTATCTCTGGTTCCTGAGTGCTCGGATTAAAACATGACCACTGAGGTCAGAAGAGGACGTTAGATCGCCCAGAACTAGATTTAGAATGATTGCGAGCTATTATGTGCACACAGGGAAATCAAAGCCAGGTCCTCTGAACGACTAAGGAATCCTCCTGAAAGGTGAGTCATCTTTCCAGTTCTTAGTTTACTTTTAGTGTACTATTACTGGGTGACCAGAAAAACAACTTTTTGTTTTGGCTTTTTTTTGTTTGTTTGTTTTGTTTTGTTTTTCAAGACAGGGTTTCTCTGTGTAGCCTTGACTGTCCTGGACTCACATGGTAGACCAGGCTGGCCTCGAACTCACAGAGATCCACCTGCCTCTGCCTCCCGAGTGCTGGGATGGAAAGTGTGTGCCACCACGCCTGGCCTTTTTGCTTTAAATGATCTTGGTTTGATCAGTTTGATTTTGAGGCTGTGAGGCCTGGGTACGCACCCTCATTCTCTTTCTGTAAAGTCATAAACGAGACTTTGCTGACCTTGAAGCCAGAGAGCAGCTTAATGGGCCCAGGAGGACACCAGAGGGAGAGCGTCCACATTCCAGGTTTCCATCCTTATGTTAAAATTACCTGTCCAGATTGGGCATGGTAGTGCACGCCTTTAATCCCAGCATTTGGGAGGCAGCGGCAGGTGAATCTCTGTGAGTTCGAGGCCAGCCATATCTACAAAGTGGGTCCAGGACAGGCAAGGCTACACAGAGAAACCCTGTCTTGAAAAACCAAAAACAACAACAACAACAAAAATTACCTTTCCAGGAAAACCCTAATTTCACTGTCTTGTCAGGAACTATCTTTAGAAACTTAAAATTGTGCCATGTGTTAAATATGTGCCACATAACATACATGCTATAACATTTATTGTAGAAGCATGGAGAGAGAAGGGGAGGGGCACCC
>OU015743.1:160717414-160752043 GCA_907169655.1 Acomys percivali
AGAGAGAGAGAGAGAGAGAGAGAGAGAGAGAGAGAGAGAGAGAGAGAAAGAGAGCACACTTTATAGTCTAGCACAGCTGGCAAAAGCAGGTGATGACACCATAGGTTGCTAGGCAACCGAGAGGCAGTCACTTACATGCCAATACCATAGACTCACTCTTCTCTGTGGTGTCAACTTTCTCCCCTCTAACCTGAACAGCTACATCAATTTTTTTTTCCTCATACACATTGAGCAGTGTTTGAAGCCATAGGCTTTCTTTCCTCTTGATGAGATACAACTCTTGGCTTTTGTTTCTCAGTGTCCAGAAGTCACCCAAAACAGGTTAACAAAGTAAGAAGATTCATTGAAAAGGGTGACGTTTCAGTGGTACAAGATGACTATTTTCAAATGCATGGTGTTCACGTAAAAACAAATCACAAGAGTCCTAAGGGCCCTCAGCAAATAGTCCTGGTGCTGGAATGAATTGGTCTGGCATGGTATAATTTATTACCGTTGTTGTGTATTTGTGATTATGTGCACATGCATGTGAAAGCCAGAAGTTGAAGCTGGTTACCTTTAAGAGATGTACTCCACAGTATTATTTCTAACAGTTCAAGCAACATATTTACCATTCATTAACAATTTACTTACTTCTCCTGTGATGCCTAAATTGAAGAGAGATGCCTCAGCAGTGTTAAGACACTTGCTACTCTTGGAGAGGAGGACTCAGGCTTAGTTCCTGGGACCCACATCATGGATGGCTCACAATTGCCATTAATTCTAAGTCCTGGGAATCCAATGCCCTCTTCTGGCATCTGAGGGCACCTGCACACACTGATACTCATACATATACTCACACACATACACACATAAAAATTCTCAAGAATTTTACCTGTCATTGTTATTCCAACAGCCTGCTTCTAGGTTGCCACTGCTAGGTGTGCTCCAGGTGTGCTCCAGGTGTGTGCCAGGTGTGTGTGACAAGAACCTTGCCACAATCCCCACGCCCTCTCCCGCCCTCTCCAGCTCCCTCCTAGGTTCTCTCCCTCCCTCTGTCTGCTTCTCTCTGTCATGGGTGCCCTGCCCTTATCTCCCCTCTTTTCCCCTTTTCCTACAATAAATCTTTCATACCAGGTCTGTTGCGTAGCTTATTTATCATATATTATAACCCTACCACCCCCCTCCCCTTTGTTTTTGAGACAAAAGTCTCATTACGTAGCCTCAGATGGTACTGACCTCACTGCCTTTGTCTCTCTAGTGCCAGGACTAAAAAGGTGCATTACTATACCTACCCACTTTTCCAATTTTAACAACATAAGTACAAATTCAAGATTTATCCTAGCCTTGGAAGGGGAGGTCGGTGAATCTCGTTGAGTTCAAGGCCAGCGTAGTCCACATACTGAATCTAGGTTATCCAAGGATACATAGAGACCCTGTCTCAAAACCAAGAACAACAAAAAGTTGAAAAACCTACTGGGTTTTACAATTTTATTTAAACTTTTCTTTTTCTGTTTTTCAAGGCAGGGTTTGTCTGTGTAGCCTTGGCTGTCCTGGACTTGCTTTGTAGACCAAGCAGGCCTTGAACTCACAGAGATCCACCTGCCTCTACCTCCCAAGGGTAGGGGAATTTTAATTCAGAAAAAGGCTGCTCTGGCAAGAGATCACATCTAAAGATCTTCTAGGCCTTTGTGATCCAGCTGGAACACAAACACGCCTTTAATCCAAGAGACTGAGGCAAGCAGATCTGAGTTCAAGGCCAGCCTGGTATAGAGCAAGTTTTGGGTAAAGAAAATGTAGATCTAGACGTAGTGGTGCATGCCCTTAATCTCAAACAATGAAGGTAAAGTTAGTTTGTAGAGGGAAGCACCCATGTTTGAAAGTGGTGTCTAATTGAGTAGCAGAAAAAGTGATGAATCAGAGAAAGATTTGACAGAAGAGGATACACCCCCTATTCTCATGAGAACGGAGAGGAAAGGAAAGGTACTTAAGGAGCAATGCAGAGAGGGAGGAGGCAGTTTTATGGGAACAGTACTTGAGAGACTGTTGTAGAGAGAGGACTCAAGTGAAGGCTAAGGGAGCCAGAAAATGAGAAGGAGCCAGAAGAGTAGAGCAGATTCCTGGAGTTACTTTGGGGCCAAGCAGAGAAGCCAGGTTGAATAAGTCAGTTTGAGTCCAAACAGCTAAACTGAAGCAACCACAGCCCAGAGCTCAGAAGGAACAAAAAAGGGTGAGCTCATTAAGCAGTAAGTAAGTCTGAGAGACTGAAAACATTCTATCTAGGCTAGGTTGGATTGTATGGAGGCTAGCAGCTTCCAGGACTAGGCCTAGGTTAGCAGAAAGAGGCAGCAATCCTCTGAGATAACAACTTAAGCAAGCAAATAAAAGTTCTTTTTACACTCCTGGATTACAGTCATGTGCCAACTTGCCAGGTCTTATTTACATTTTTAAAAAATATTTATTTATTTATTTATTTATTTATTTATTTATTATGTATACCTGCAGGCCTCAGATCACATTACAGGTGGTTGTGAGCTACCATGTGGTTGCTGGGAATTGAACTCAGGACCTCTGGAGGAACAGTCAGTGCCCTTAGCCCCTAAGCCATCTCTCCAGCCCTTAAACTTTTAATTTTATGTGGATAAGTGTTTTGCCTACATCTACGTCTGTGTACCACATGCATTCCTGGTACTTGAGGAGACCAGCCCCCTTGGAATTGCACTTACACATAGATGGATATGAACTGCCATGTGGGTGTAGGAAAGAGAACCTGGTTGGGTCCTCTGAAGGAGCAGCCAGAACTCTAACTGCTGCTGAGCCATCTCTTTCTACCTCTATACTGGGCTGTGTGTGTGTGTGTGTGTGTGTGAGAGAGAGAGACAGAGAGAGAGAGAGACAGAGAGAGAGAGAGACAGAGAGAGAGAGAGAGAGAGAGAGAGAGAGAGACAGAGAGAGAGAGAGACAGAGAGAGAGACAGACAGAGAGAGAGAGAGAGAGAGAGACAGACAGACAGACAGACAGACAGACAGACAGACACCGAGACTGAGACTGAGACAGAGACAGAGACAGACTCACTATGTATCCTTGGCTGGCTCTGGAGACCCCCTCTGCAGACCAGTCTAGCCTTGAACCCAGATCTACTTGCCTGTTCCTCCCTGTGTTAGGATTAAAGTTGTGAGCCACCATGGCCAGCCCTACTGGGCTTTTTAAAGAGAGAAAGTCAGGTTTGTGTTTCTTCAGAAACATGTCAAGGTGAACAGCTTCAGGCTGTTTTCACCAAACCTCACTTCTGTTTGCCAACTGCCTTTTTGAGGTCCCTAGAAACAAACAGCCAAGCTCCTCACCAACAGCACAGCCACCTGTGGCGAACTATTAGAGCCATTTTGATGAATGGAGGGCATAGAAAGTGGCTCCTCTTACATTTTGAGAGAGTCTCTCTTTGAACCCAGAGTTCATCAATTTGGCTGGACTGGTTGACCAGTAACCCTCAGAAATCCTCCTGTCTCCACCCCTCAGTACTGTGCCCAAAATTTTTTACACGTCTATTTATTTTTATTTTTATAATTTATTCAGATTACATCCCTTCATTTTTATCTTCCCGCTCCCCCGCCCCCGCACCCCTCTGCCTCCCTCATAGCCAGAATCTGTGTCCAACTTTTTATACATACATGCTGGAGGCTGAACGCAAGTGCTCACTCAGCAAAATGGCCCTGATGTATGCTCTTGTCCAACAGGCACTGTAAAGAGCTATCAGCTGTTTATTACAGAGCATATGGCAGAAGTCTGAGAGATTTAAGCCCCCTCACCCTAGAAGTCCTTCTCTTCTTCAGCGAAACGCTCCTCAGAGGAGCCCGGAACAAGGTCTATAGCCACGCAGGGTATTTTAGGAAGCGAGTCTGTGGAACAGATGCTGGCCCAGGGGCTTGTAGCCCGAGTGTGTTGTCTTGCAAAGGCTGTGTGTGGAATGGCAACAAGGGGAGCAGGCTTGTTAGGATGTCACACCGGGCTGTGTCTCCCACCTCCACAACACACTCCTGCAAGAAATCCAAGGAAAGCCTGAAATGTCTGGGCAAATGGGTGGAACTCGAAATGGATCATACTAAGTGAGTTAACCCAGACTCAGACTCACGTGGTATATACTCACTTATAATTGGACACTAGCCCCAAAGGGATGTTCCATGAAAGTCTTCGCTTACTAGGAGATTGGGATAGATGCCAGGACCGCCTATTGAGACTCTAGGTGAGAGGAGTATGGGGGAATAGGGAAATAGAAGGATCCAGAGGGTCCTAGAAACCTATAAGAAGAACATCATGATGGGCGGATCTGGACCCGGGGGGCGGGGGGGGGGCTGCTCAACCTACTGCACCAACCAAGGACAGACAATATGTGCAGTAAACATTGAACTCCTACTCAGATCTAGCCAATGGACAGGGCATTCTCCACAGTTGTGTGGAGAGTGGGGACTGACTCTGACATGAACTCTGGTGCCCCAAATTTGACCACTTCCCCTTGATGGGGAGGCCTGGTGACAGCCTGCTTGGTAAGCAGGCTACCAAGATGAGACTTGATAGCCTATGACCATATGGTCGGGGAGGAGGTCCCCTTCTGTCACAGACCTAGGGGACGGTAATAAGGTGAAAGAGGGAGGGAGGGAGGAACGGGAGAAGACAAGCAAGGGGATACACATTGAGATGTAATCGTGTAATCGGAATAAATGAATTAAAAAAACAAAAAGAAATTCAGAGGAGGCTCTTTCCCATGGTGTCATCCCCACTGTGCTGCTCCTCACTGTCTCTCAGTTCCTGATAGCTTCCTCAGAGCTCTGCCAAAGGATTTCTGCAAGGCAGGCAGACACCATACGAAGGGACATGGGACACACTGAAGTGGGCAGGTAATAGATTTTTTTTTTTTTTTTTTTTTTTTTTACTTCAGCTGTGTTTCTAGTAACTGCAGAGGAAATAGGAGGGTGAAGACAGACTTATAAGTGATTATCCCAGGACTTGGGTGGGAAATTGAGAGCTCTCATGTAACCTGGAAACAATTGGCACTGGAGCCAGTCAAGGGTTCAAAACCATGGCTGCAACTATGGGGGTAGGATTTCATCAGTTGTTGCTGTATACGAACCACACAGAACAGCACTGGGTACACAGTAAGTGTCCCCTCTCCCTCTCCCCCTCCCCCTTCCTCTCTTCTTGATAGCCGGTCTCAATAAATAAGTAGTTCAGGCCCGCTCACAACTTTGTATTCTCTTGCCAGGGCCTGCTGCGAATATTCGTGCAAACCACCCTGGTTTAAGTGATAAGTCTCTGGGGGTTTGATTCCCCCACTTGGATTAAAACAAGATGTCCACTCTACATTGCTAAGTATACAAACGACTGGTTCGTGTTCCAAGCCTTTCTCCGTCTGTACCTGTAAAGGTTGCATAATAAAACCACACAGCCTAGAACTGGACGCAGAGTAGGCGCTCAACAAGTGTTTTCCTTCTCTTTGACAATAGACCCGGTCCCCAGGCGGTTCCTTTCTCTTAGGGCGTCTCCATCTCCGTTCGCCCCCGCAGCTTCAGCCTGGCCCCGGACATGCGGGGAGGGGAGAGGAGGGGGCGCAGCGGCGTTAGCGAGGAGCCGGCTCCCAGCTTACGTAAGAAGCGAGTCCCGCGCGGCCAGCCGGGCGGAGGCGGCGCCGCCCAGCGGGATCTCGGCTAAGTCTAGCCGCGCTCCTTTCCGCCGAGGTGAGTGTTTTTCTAGCTGCTCTAGGAGGAGGTGGGCCCCTACAGTTGCGGACAGCCACTCTGGGGATGCGACAGTTACCAAGAAGCGGCCCGCGAGCGCCTCCCGCTCTGCCCACGTGCGATGACCCGCAAAGGGCTCCCTGGGATCGTGCGCCTGGACGAGGTTGCAGGGAGGGACCTAGGTGGGTCTGACTGGCTTCTGACCCCAAAGGGCCAAGCTCTAAGGGCGGGGACCACCCCCCTCCCGCACCGCAGCGCTTCACCAGCGCGGCCTAGGGGCGAGGAGGTGGTGGAGGGCGGGGCCGAGGGGCGGGGCAGTCTTAAAAACCTCTCCTTCTCCCTGTAGGGGTGGCAGGCGAGTCCCTGCGTGCGGAGGGTGCTGAGGCTGGGGCTGTTGGGCAAAGTGCGCGGGCTGCCGTCCGGGCCACCCACCTCCCTGCCAAAGCCATGGCTTCCAAACTCCTGCGCGCGGTCATCCTCGGGCCGCCTGGCTCTGGCAAGGGCACCGTGTGCCAGAGGATCGCCGAGAACTTTGGCCTCCAGCATCTTTCCAGCGGTCACTTCTTGCGGGAGAACCTCAACGCCAGCACGGGTGAGGGGCCGGGGCCGGGGAGTGAGGGTGGATGGAGACGAGCTCGGCGGGATGGCCCGGCTGGGAGCGGGGCGGTCGCGGGCTCAGGTCCCCTTGGCGCCAGCGCCCTGCCCCCTCCCGCGTGTGCCCGTGCGGGCTCCTACGTGCCGCGGCGCATGCAGCCTGCAGCCCGCCCGCCCGCGCGGCTTAACCGCGCCCGGAGGAGGCCGAGGCTGCCGGGCAGCGCCCCCGACTGCACCCGCCGCTCGCGCGTTGGGAGGACCCTGCACACCAGGCCGAAGGAAAGGCGAGCCGCTCAGCGGGAACCCTAACTGGCCTCTCACACTGTCTCCGCGACGCAGAGCCCCTGGGTCCCCTGCCGCGAACCACGAAGGAGCTGGACACAGCGCGCCGCCCACCTGTGGGAGTCGCGGCGGCCGGCACGCTGGGACTCTGCGGCGCGCTCCCCCACGGCCCCTCGCGCGCGCGCTCCAGCTTGAGCTAAGTGCTGCGTGGCGGTGAAAGGCCTGTGGTCGCTGCAGGCGGCCGCGGCATACTCTCCCCGCTAACTCCCCTCCTCCTCAAGACCATCTTGACCGCCTGAGACCGGGAGACCTGTTCCGAAAAATTGCATTTTGAGTACAGCTTTATTGCAAATGGCCTTTTGAAACGGTCCGGCGGGGGTGCGGTGAAGTTAGGGGTCTAGATCGCCCCATCTCCTAGTCTTGGCAAGTTCCTCCTTCCCCTTTTCCTTGACTCCCAGTTCCAAAGGAATAGGCATGAGAAGGCGCAGCAGCTGCGAGGTACTGCGGGACACATACCCTTCCGCGATGCAGATAAGCTTAATTAGCAACTCCCGGATGGAACGTGTTGCCCATGAGGCCCTTCCCTATTTCTGTTCACATCTGTGTCCAAGGTAGTTATGGCTCATTATGGACTAATTGTTCCTCAATCTGCAGTTCAGAAGCACCTAGGCGTTGTGAACAGGTGGGTGGAGAGAATGTTGGAAAGCGGATTGAAATCCACAACTTTAAGGATCAGAACTGCTGTTTAGTTTCTTCTGAAGCAGGTTGTAAAAGCCAGCCTTTATTTGGATTCTCAGGGGGGCCACTTTCCCTCATACCTGTGTCTGAGATTACGTTTATAGGCACCGGATTGTATTTTGTTAACTCAGGGCCTTCCGCCCCACCACTGGGGATCGAACCCAGGTCTTCGAATAGGCTAGGCAGGAACGGCACCGCTGAGCGACACCCTAAACCTGTTTTAAATTAAAATTTAAGATCTTATTTATTTATATGTGAGCGCATGTGGTGCTCAGGTCCTCAGGCTTGGTGTCAAGTCCCTTTCTGCTTTGAGCCATCTCGCCAGCCCTCAGATTGGAGATAGGGCCTTAAGTCACTAACCAGGCATTCCGTCTCAGTAGCTGGGTATCCACTACCCAGTTAGCTCATTCTTCTCTGCCGAGAATCAGACTCCATGCCCATGTGAATGCTAGGCAAGCGCTATACTTCTGAGCTACGCGAAGTGTATTCTTGCCGTATTTGCAATGTAGTTTGGGAGGCGGCAGTACTAGTTGAGAGGTTGTGTGTAGGCGTGGGCTTCTCCCGGGGCAGGCTATGGAGAAAGCTAGCTGAGTCAAAGTAGCTTAACACCCATCCCATTTCATAACATCCTCTGCACTTCCCTTCTGCAATGAGGAGTTTTACCCTGAACCTCTGTGGCTGGACTAGTGGTCTTTTTATTTTTCTTTTTTTTAAAAATGGGGAGTAGAGGGGACTTTCGGCTGTCTGGCTTTGCTCAAAGGCCCATGCGTTGGATTTTGGTGTCTGTAGTTGGCCTTCATGTGAAGGCAGTTGGGGAAGTCTGGCGGCTTGATGGTCAGGTCAGCCTCCGTGATGCTTCTTCACTCAGGTTCGAGAAGGAAGGCAGGCTCCTGGTACTTAGTCGCCCAGGCTCTCCTGTCCATGCTCTTGCCCATGGGGGCAAAGACATCTGATTGCCTGTAGACTGTATTATCATTGTACAAGTGGAGACCTGAGTGCTATAACTAGCTATGTAGGTCAGGCTGACTTCAAACTCAGATCCCTCTGCCTCTGCTTCCTGAGTGCTGAGTTTAAAGGCCTGCGCCACTCTCCACACCCGCCTCTCTTTCCACTTTTAAAGAGCATTAAAATAGGAGATAGCTTTTTATTTGGCTGTCTTTTGTTCTTCTTTTATTTTTATTTTTTTAAAGATTTATTTATTTATTTATACAGTGTTCTGCATTCATGTGAGCTTGCATGCCAGAAGAAGGCACCAGATCTCAGTATAGGTAGCTGGTTGTGAGCCACCATGTGGTTGCTGGGAATTGAACTCAGGACTTTTGGAAGAGCAGACAGAGCTCTTAACTACTGAGCCATCTCTCCAGCCCCTTGTTCTTTTTTTTAAAAAAAGATTAAGTTACTCCAGGACCTGGTAGTGCACGCCTTTAATTCCATCACTCTGGAGACAGAGGCTAGTGGATCTGAGTTCAGGGACAGCCTGGTCTATAGGAGTTCCAGGAGAGCCAACGCTAAACAGATTAAGTTATTTACATCTATAGATAGTACATCTATAAGTGAACCGTGTTGATGCCTGGTACCCACAGTGGTCAAAAGCAGCCATCCGATCCCCTGAAATTGGAGTTGCAGATGGTTGAGGCATCATGGGTATTAGACACTGGATCCAGGTTCTTTTGAGCACCCAGTGCTCTTAACCCTCTCTAGCTCCTGTCATTATATTTTAATTTTCTTTCTTTCCTTTTTTGTTTTTTGTTTCCTCCTTCTTCAAGATAGGGTTTCTCCGTATAGCCCTGGTTGTCTTGGAACTCACCCTGTAGACCAGGCTGGCCTCAAACTCAGAGATCCACCTGCCTCTGCCTCCCAAGCGCTGGGACTAAAGATGTGCGCTACCATGCCCAACATGTTTCTATTTTTCTTTTTTCTTTCTTTCTTTCTTTTCTTTTCTTTTCTTTTTCTTTTCTTTTCTTTTTTTTTTTTTTTTTCCAGACAGGGTTTGTCTGTGTAACTTTGGCTGGCCTGACTAACTTTGTAGATGAGGCTGGCCTCAAACTCACAGCTTCTGCCTGCCTCTGCCTCCTGAGTGCTGGGATCAAAGGTGGGCACCACCACGCCTAGCATGTTTCTATTCTTTTAAATGCCTTCATTCTAACCACCCTTTTCTAGCAAAAGTGACTTTTTAAATGTTTTTGGGAATTACCTTCCCCTACCCCCATTGGACTAATTAAAAACTTGACCAGGAAAAGAGAAATAAAAGACTGCAATTGCTTTTGCAAGTGGCTTGTTCCTAGTGGACTTGGTGTGTGTGGTGTCACTATCTCTCTCTAGCGGTCTTAGTGAGAGTCTTAGGGACACTGTAGGTAAGAACATATTCTCCAGTATTTATTTTCCTGCCACTTGCTGATGCTGTTAACCTTCTAGCAAAGCCAAGGACCCTTCTGAATATACAGATTATGGTTGAAGTTGGAAGGTGTTGATGAAACAGCAAGACCCAGGAAGGCAAATCTCAGTAGCAATTTAAATTGGAAAGCAGCTCAGGCCATCTGCTGCAGCTGGGATTTGGGCAGGCCCTTGAGTGCAGGGCTTACCTCCTGTGGCCACAGTCTGGCAAAAAGCTGCCCTGCAGGGAAGGGCCTGTCTGACCTCACTGCTATGGAGAAGAAAGCCTCTCACCACCCTGCCACCCTGCAGAGTCCATCTCCTCCTTCCTCCTGCACTTAGCTGCTTTTTTGCTTTTGTTTCTCGAGACAGGGTCTCTCTGTGTAGCCTTGGCTGTACTGGACTCGTTTTGTAGACCAGGCTGGCCTCGAACTCACAATGATCTGCCTGCCTCTTCCTTCCATAAGTGCTGTGATTACAGGTTTACGCTACTGCACCTGCCCAGCTTAACTTGAATTCTTGAACTCCAGCCTCTACTCTCCTACCAGGTGCTAAGATTACAGGCATGTGCAGGTAGAAGCAGCTTAATGAATGCTGAGCCTCTTACTGTATCTTCTCCTTGTAGCATTATTTTACCCCTGAAATTGGGAGCTGGCAAACTGTAATGCACCAAAAACGGGTTTGTGTTGTCTGCGTGAAAGGTAGAGTCCAGTTGTAAGTTGTGTGTGTTGTTGCCCCAGAAGTAGTTCCATAGCCTGCTTCAATTTGATTATAGAGCTTACAAAGGGTTTGAGATTAGCTCCCTGATAGCTGCTCTTCCCTTGGCCTTTCTTAGGCTGCCTGGAGCTATGCAGGCTGAGGCTTATCAAATACCTTATTTGAGGACCCGCCCCCAGGTCTTCAGCTTGTATTTTCTTAGCACACACTATGAAGAAATAGAAAGGCTAGCCTTAAATTGCAAGGGGCTGAGAGCTCTGCATTCTCTCACAGGGAATGTTAGGCTCCCACGCCCCATACCTCCCCCACATAGTTTGTGAATGCGTGCATGCCCCCCTCTGCCATCTCTCTCCCCCCCTCACACGCGCACACGTGTATGTGTGTGTGTGTGTTTAAGAAAATGTTTATGTATACGAACACACACAAAGCTGTATCCCATCAAAAGTTCTCAATGAGGTGGGAATGTAGCTCTGTTGGTAGAGTGCTTGGTTGGCCAGAACTGATAAAGTACTGGTGGGTTTGGAGACCTAGCACTGTGGGTACTTGGGCACCTGTTGGCACACACCTGTAGTGTTAGGTACATGGGAGGTGGAAGTAGGTAGACCGAGATGAACGCGGGCTGGAGTTACTTAGGGAAAATGTGTCCAGAAGGCATCCCACCCCCCACCCCCAAGGGCCTGCTATTTTGTGATAGCTTTCTTTCTTTCTTTTTCTTTTTTAAAAATATTTATTTATTTATTTATTTATTTATTTATTTATTTCGTGATAGCTTTCTTTGCCAGGTTTTGGCTGAAGGATATAAAGACCCCCGTTTTAAGGGTCTGGCAGGTAGTGGTATTAGAAACACAGGCACTTCTTAATATTGGAGTCTAGTATCTCAAGGGCAGGAGAATTGGAGAAGCTCCATTTGGAAGCATCTTGGACTCGACTAAAGAAAAGATGTTCAAGAAGGAACCTGTTTCTGCTCTTAATTAATATTAACTGCAGCTCCTGCCAGGGTGCTGCAGATGAACTGGCATTTCAAACGAGGCTGTGAGCTGATTCTCTGAAAAGATGACCTTGTTCAAAGGCTCAGGCTTTTGGGTACTCGTTAAGTATAAATGCAACTTATGTAACAGTGAATTTTACTGAGAATCGAGGGTCAAGGGTCGAGGGGTTTGGAGACCTGAGTCCGAGTTCAGTATTACATCTAAACCAACTTGAAATGGTTAATCTTCCCTGGCTTACCCAGGGTTTTGGCTCATCCCAAGATTTCTAGGGTACGCCAATTCCAGTTTCCCCTTGTTTTGTGAGACTCAGGATGAAGCCCAAATCGGTGAAGGGCCGCCTTTTAAGAGTCTTCTGGGCTATGGAACTAGTTCAGTTGGTAGCCCGCCTAGCATGCAGGAAGCCCTTGGCTTGTTCCCTGGCTCAGTAAACAGGAGAGTCAGACATTTGAGTCTAGCTTGGGTTGGGGGAATCTGAACTCAAGGCCTTTGTACTTTCGTATATCAGGGACTTGAACCCCCTGAGCCATCTCTCAACCCCCCCACCCCCCACCCCCTACCCCACTGATCTTAAACTTCTGATCTTGTTGCAGTGCCCTACACCATGCCCTTTTATATGTTGCTTGGGATGGAAGCCAGAGCTCTGCGTGCTAGGCAAGCTGTGGACCAGCTGAGGTATATAGTTTAAATTGTTTCCACAGGTTATTTTCATAAGCAGACAACTCAGTAAAATTAACATTGACAGTGTCATCACCTATTTGCAGACATTTCTCTGAATACTATTGGCTTGTCCACCAATGTACTTTCTGTTCTAAGATCTAGTTTAAGAGTGCACATTTCATTGAGTCATTAAGTCTTCTTTGTCAACTCTAATCTCAAGAGTTTAATAACCACCCCCTGCCCTGCACATTTTCTTTGAGCTTCTTACTTTTCTTAAACAGGCTCTTTTTAATTGCCCATTCTGACCTTGAACTGTGGATTATTCTGCCTCAGCTCCTTGGATGCTGGGATTACAGGGGTGTACCGTCCTTCTTGGCTTCCAGACCAGCTCCAGTCTCTAATGTCTGGTTTTGTAGAAGAACACAAGATTGGCTTTGGCTCTTTCAGTTTGTTGCAGGGTTTGAAGGAGGACCTCATAGACTCTGAAGCTATCTGCTGGATGGTCAGATATACTCAGGCTGCACTGTGAGACCCATGGGTACAACTAGTCTTTTGTTACTGGGAATTGGGGTTATTTAGAGTTCTGATAGACAAGCAGGCAACACTGAATGGTGTCTTGGAGTGAATGTTACACATCTGGGCAGTGTGGCTCCTGAGGTACAAAGTAGGGAAATGAGGTGTGTTCTATGAAAGGGCTGCTCAGCTTCAGGAGAATCAGGCAAGCAAGTGAAGGGTTACAGAAGCGCATGCCTGGCTCAGGCCACAAGGAAGAAAAGGTAGCGTTTAAGAGGAGATGGGATTGGGGAACACTGTTTAACAGGGTCTTGGTCTGTAGCCCAGGCTAGCCTATAGCCGCTCACGATGTAGTCTAGGATGGCCTCAGACTCTCTAGTCTTGGTGTACCAGTCTTGTGAGTATTGATTGGGACCCCTTGTCTAGCTGGGGAACATTTAAACAAGTACTTATTATTGAGTGTGTGCAGGTCAGGACTACTATCAAAGGGTTGATTTATTTTTTTTTCCTTCCAATTTTATGTGGGTTCTGGGGATCAATTCAAGGTGTCAGTTTACCCACTGAGCCATCTTGCTAGCCCTTGTTGGGGAGTACTTTGAGAAAGTGTGTCCTTGTCAGGGATACTATTGCTGTGATGAGACACTATGCTGTTTATGTGGTAGAAGAGTGCTGCTTACTGGTTTGCTTCTCATAGCTTGCTCAGCCTGCTTTTTTTTTTTTTTTTATAGAAACCAGAACCATCATCATCCCAAGGGTATCTCCACCCACCTACAATGGTCTGGGCCCTTCCTGGTCAATCACTAATTCAGAAAATGCCCTACTGAAGTTTTCTCCACTGAGGGCTTGCTTCCTCTTCAGTAACTCTAGCTTGTGTCAAGTTGACATAGAATTAGCCAGCACAAGCTGTTTCTCCTCCTCCTCCTCCTCCTCCTCCTCCTCCTCCTCCTCCTCCTTTCTTTTTTGGTTTTTTTGAGACCGTGTCTCTCTGTAGCCTTGGCTGTCTTAGACTCACTTTGTAGACCAGGCTGGCCTTGATCTCACAGCGATCCACTTGCATCTGCCTCCCAAGTGTCAAGATGTTTCTTGAACTTGACAAATGACACCAGGAGATGGGCTTAATTGCTGTAATATAACTGGGGAGTCTCTCAACAGACTTTCTCTAGGTGTCCACTAAAATTCATGGGCACACATGTTGCTGCTTCCAGCTCCTTTTGTTTGTGCTTTAAGATACACATAGAAATAATGTCCAGGGGGCTGGAAAGAGCTCAGCAGTTAAGAGCACACATTGCTTTTGTAGAGGTCCTGAGTTCTGTTCCCTACCACACATGGCAGTTCATAGCTGCCTTTAATTTTAGCTCCGGAAGCTCTGAAACTTGTCTCCCATAGGGGTGTACTACACACACACACACACACAGACTTTTTTAAAAGTATAGGGTTTTTTGTTTGTTCTCACCTCCATCAACCCCCCCCCCCACAACACACACACATATACATGCACACAGGGCTAGCTGTCCAGGAACCAGCTCTATAGACCAGGCTGGCCCTGAACTCAGATCTGCCTGCCTCTTTCTCCTGAGGGCTAGGATTAAAGGTATGTACCACTACTGCCCAACAATATAGTGTACTTTATTGAACTTCCTAGGGTTTAAGTAATAGCAAATGATCATGTAAATTGAGGTTCAAATTATTAGTTAGAAGTAGACCATTTATGAAGGTCTGTTGGTTACCTATTTGCCAAAGAATTATAAATGGCCTTATTCTGCTGTATCGCTTCATGTGCAGTCTGTGGGTTTGGAAGTGCTGAACTTCCCCCTGGGTAAGGCACTCAAACATGGGCTTCCGTTAGGAAATTGAGTTTTGTCTTTTTTGTTTTTTAAACAAAAATAGGCTCTAGACAGTTGTTAGAGTTACTCTGTGACACCCCCCCCCCCATTTAGTACTGTTTGGCCTTTTAATCACAGTACAAAAGGTCTGGTTTGTACAGCCCCATGAGGTCCATTTTGGATGGTTGATGTTACATTTTAACAGCCTCACCCTCTACGCCTGAGAACTTTTGTACTAGAGAAATGGCCTGGCAGCAAGCATTGGCTCCGAGTGAAAATACTGCAGCATTAGTCCTGATCATCAGTTTCTGAAGAACCTAAAAATTAACTATTTTCTAGACTTAGTACTTTAATAGACTTTTTTTTTTTTTTTTTTTTTTTTTTTTTAAACCACTAACCAGGGGCCCTGCCTGACACTTTGTAATGCTTGGTACTTTGTCCTAAGTTTGCAGTTCATGTAGCATTGTGCCAGACCCTGGGCTGGCTCTTTTGTTCCTGTTATAATCTAAATGCCCATGTGCAAAGTAGTAATTCTTACAATGTAATTTTAACATTAAGTAAATGGCCCCAGAGTTTGAGCCAACTTGCCCTAGGTCAGACAGCTAGATAGAGAAACTCACTCACCCTGGCGCCCTCCGGCTGGAATCACTTTTGTGTAACCTTCCTGACCCAGAGCGGTCCAGTAGAATGTGTTTGCTTCAAGTTCTTGCCCGCTCTGCTTTTCCTGATGGCTTTTTAAAAAGATGGATGGAGTCTTGCCACGTAGCCTGGGTCACCTGGGAATTGTCTGTAGCCCAGGCTGTCTTGGCGCTTAGGTCCTTCTACCACTCACCTGGTTCGAAATGCCATCTTGAGACAATGTATCTTAGTCTATTTGCCTGCTAAGACAAAATGTTTCACATTGTAGTTTAAAGCAACAGAAATTCACCTCACTGTTTCTTTTTCTTTCTTTCTTTCTTTCTTTCTTTTTTTTTTTTTTTTTTTTGGTTTTTCGAGACAGGGTTTCTCTGTAGCCTTGGCTGTCCTGGACTCACTTTGTAGACCAGGCTGGCCTCAAACTCAGTGATCTGCCTGCCTCTGCCTCCCGAGTGCTGGGATTAAAGGTGTGCACCACCGCTGCCCGGCTCACCTCAACGTTTCATGGAGCCAGTAGACAGGGCTAGGGTCTTGCTATGTGTAGTTCTGACTGCCTCAGCTCTTAACACACAGGTGTGTGCAGCCTAGCCTAGCCAGCTCACACGTTTCTGAAGGCTGGCAGGTTCCAGGATCAAGGTATCAACAGGATCTTTGATTCTGGTCCCTGAGCACTGCTTATATGCTATAGGGATGAAGGGAAAGGGATAAATACATGCTTAAAACTTTTTGGCACTGCTGGTTTTGAAAATTTGTTCTGCATATTTATGTGTGGTGGTTGTGCACGCAGGTCAGAGGACAGTTTATAGGAGTCTATTCGTGTGTGTGTGTGTGTGTGTGTGTGTGTGTGTGTGTGTGTGTGTGGCGTTCCAGAATTGAGCACTAGCGGGCTATCAGGCTTGGTGTGTGTGTGTGTGGTAGGGGTTGGGGGAGTGTTTGTGGGGGGTAAGGGGGCATTCCAGGAATTGAGCACTAACTAGTAGGCCATCAGGCTTGGGGTGTGTGTGTGTGTGTTGTGTGGTGGGGGGTGGTGGGGGTGCATTCCAGGTATTGAGCACTAGCAGGCCATCAGGCTTGGTGTGTGTGATGGGGGGTGGGGGCTGGGGGCGGGCATTCCAGGTATTGAGCACTAGCAGGCCATCAGGCTTGGTGGTAAGTGCTTTTCCCTTCTGAGCTGTCATGCTGAGCACCTACCTCCCCTTTTGCCTTTTGGCGCATTGTCTGACCCCGTAGCCCCAGGTGAGCTTTATAATCATTTCACCCCCTGCCTCAGCTTCCCACTAGTGCTGGGATTACAGGCTATGACACCATGTCCAATTTGTAAATGGATTCTTCCACTTCTTTTTCTGCAACTACTGATAAACTATACTATAAAGTATAACTGAGCTATATCCCAACCCTTGTACCTTTTGACATAGGCAAGGTAATCTCATTCTCAAGGGAGACCGACCATGAGCTAATAACTTTAAAGCCTCACCTTTCAAAATTGTCATTGGCAATTGTCTTAAATCTTTAGGTGCAGGGGACATTTTTGACAGAAGCACAGCAGGTGGCAGAAAATCTTAGCAACTTTGCTTTCTACAAGTGTGTTAAGGTGCCAAAGTCAGCTTAAGTTGGGAGGGCAGGGTGGCACATACTCCAAATGCTGAGGCAGGAGGATTGAGAATGCCAGGCCAGTCTGGGCTGTTATCACAGGAAACAAGTTTGGTAGACTGGAGGTTTGTGAGGGTTTCGGTTTGGAAGCTCTGCCCTCAAAACAAAGGTAGCACCATCCCCTATCCCCCCAAAGGACCAAAAAGGTCTAAAATAGAAACCATCTGCAGGGGTAATCTGGTAGAAATGAATCTTCACTGTAATAGTATGAGGTTCGAGGTCTTGCTGGAGCCCAGTGTTCTTTCATTAGGCATTGGGCGGCAGTTTCTGTGCCAATGTTAGGCATGGGGAAGCATGCATGCAAAACTTGTTCTCTGACCTTGAGGCAACTTAGTTATGGCTTAGGATTCAAGTTGTAGGTTTCATGGTGTCCCACTGAGGCCTGGTGGGATGTGTGTGTGGGTGGGGTGTTGAAGTCAGACACTAGGTGGGCTGGGGACATTGCTCAGATGTGAGTTTCCCCTGGAATGCCTTTCATTTTCTGAATCTGTTTTCATCCTTGGCTTTAAAGCTCTTCATACTGTTCCCACTGCAGGTGGCTCTTCTTTTCTTTCGTTCATTCCCCCTCCCCCTCCCCCTCTCCCTGTCCCCTCCTCTCCCCATCACCCCCTCCTCCCCCATCACCCTCTCTTCCCCCCATTCTCCCCTCCCCCCTCCCCAGGCTCCCTTCAGTTATGGTCTCTCACCATTTAAATAGTAAGTTAATGGCAGTCGAGTTCAGAGGTTTTGGACGAAACAGGGTGAAGTGTGTTATTTCTTCTATTTTATATCCTGTGTTAAATATATCAAGAAGGTAGCAGCATTCCACAGTGATGACTGGTCCCTGGAAGACCAGTTCATCCGAGGTAGGCAAACTCTGTACCACAGAGCTACAGTGAGGTTAGACTCTGAGATGTTTGAACTAAGCTCCAAACGGAGGAAGGATCTGGTATTTGAACATTTACAGGTAAAGTGAACTTAAAGTGGAAAAGGGGGAGGATCCTGGCCCACTCCATTCGAGATACGACAGAGAACAGTAAGCTCAAGGTTTTTTCAGTGGTCAGATTCATTATAAAAGAAATCCATTTCTGTTGTTGTCATTAATACATAAATCAGCTTTACTGAAATACATAATTTGTACACAGTAAAGCTGTCCCTTTAAAAATGTTCAAATTAAGTCAGGCACGGTGGCACAGGCCTGTAGCCCCAGTGCTCAGGGAGGCAGAGGCAGGTGGATCTCTGTGAGTTCGAGGCCAGCTTGGTCTACAAAGGGAGTCCAGGACAGCCAGGACTACACAGAGAAACCTGTCTCGAAAAACAGAACCAAAACAGAAAACACTTGATGACTTGAGTTCAATTCCTGAAACCCAGGAACCCAAGTAGGAAGCTGAATGTGGTGGCTGGCCTGCATCTTTAATTCCAGCACTCCTACAGGGAGCTTGGAAACTTGCCTGGAAGCCTGTGGGACTGTATATCACACATTTACAAAAAGCAAGAGAGACCCTGCCTCAAAACAAGATGGCAGCAAGGAACCAACTTCCTATTCTAGTGGCCCACTACCACAAAACGAAAATACTGCACAAGTCAAGCTATGTGTGATGGCATAGGCTACAATCCCAACTTCAGAGGCCGAGGCAGAAGGGTGTGAGTTCAAGGCCAGCCTGGCCCACAAAGGAAGGTCTTAACTGATGTAATTTAGTAAGACGGCCTCAAAATACATAGCTGGGGGCATAGCATAGCTCAGTAGGCTTCTGGAGCATGTATTCCAGGTTGACCCTGTTTGCTCTTCACCAAACAATCTGCATAAATCAGCTAAGCATCATATCCTACATCTGTACTCGCAGCATCTGGGAGCTAAAGTGAGAGGATTGTGAGTTCAAGGTTAACATGGCTATATGACACCCCTTCCTGAAACAAATGGCGCCAGGCGTAGTGGTGCACGCCTTTAATCCCAGCACTCGGGAAGGAAGAGGCAGGTGGATCGCTGTGAGTTTGAGGCTAGCCTGGTCTACAAAGTGAGTACAGGACAGCCAAGGCTACACAGAGAGACCCAGTCTGGAAAAACAAAAACAAAACAAAAAGAAATGGCAACAACAAAAATCCAAAAGAAAAGCACCACCAGAGAAATGTACACAAACCACGTGGTATTCAGTCTGTTTTACAGTAATAATGCCACTCGCATCTCCTAATCATGACATTTTCTGATCTCAGAGAGACCCTGTGAGAGTTGGCAGGTAGCCCTCACCATCTAGGCTCTGGAAGTCACTGCGTATCAATTTTAGGTTCTGGCCTTAAATCTGCCTCTGCCTCCACAATGCTGAGGCTGCTCCATTTCACATCCTTACCAGCAGCCAGGATCCACCGCACAGTGCAAGCTTTTGTCTTGACTTTCATGCATTTTTGCCTCCTAGTGGTGTAAAGTGGCTTTGGTTTGTGTTCCTGTGCTTATGACTGTATCTCTTCACTAGAGAACCCATGAGTTTTAGATCTTCCTGCTCTGTTAAAATGGGCTCATTTGTCTCTTTTTTTGGCTTTTATTTTGGATATTTGTCTTCTTAAGTAAGGACGGTAGCTATTACTTGGTTAGAATAGCCAGTATAGGTTTTCTTTTTCTTTCTCTTTGTTTGTTTTTTTGCTTTTTTTCAAGACAGGGTTTCCCTGGCTGTCCTGGAACTTGCTCTGTAGACCAAGCTTGCCTCAAACTCACAAAGATCCTCCTCCTCTGCCTCCCAAGTGCTGGGATTAAAGGTGTGCACCACCACAGTCTGTCCTCAGGCTTTTTCTTAAATGGAACCATCTTAGGTAACAACATGCTTTATTTTTCCAAAGGAAGGCTGGTGTTTGACTTGCATCAACTCCAGACCTTTAGTTTTAGGAAAGTGAAGCCTGCAACTTGGAGGAACCACACAATCCCTTCCACTGAGTTTTGTTTTGTTTTTCCAGAGTCTTTAGGGATTAAACGGTATGCATGCATGGCATTGAACCTGACAAGTTTTTGGTTTGGGTTTTTGTTTATTCAAGACAGGGTTTCTCTGTGTAGCCTTGGCTGTCCTAGACTCAACTTTGTAAACACAGCTGGCCTCGAACTCACAGAGATCCACCTGCCTCTGCCTCCTGAGTGCTGGGATTACAGGTGTACACCCCCACCCCCAGCTGAACCTGGCAAGTTTTAAGTAGTCTCTTTCTTTCTTTCTTTCTTTCTTTCTTTCTTTCTTTCTTTCTTTCTTTCCTTTTTGTTTTGTTTTTTTGGTTTTGTTTGTTTTGTTTGTTTTTTGAGACAGGGTTTCTCTGTAGCTCTGGGTATCCTAGATGCTTTTGTAGACCAGGCTGGCCTCAAACTCACAGAGATCCCCCTGCCTCTGCCTCCCGAGTGCTGGGACTAAAGGCATGTAACACTACCACGTCGAGCTCAAGAATTCACTTTCTTAGATGTCTCAGAATTGGAAGGGATTTTGGGCCATTCTGCCCAAGTGGCCAGTCTACACTTGCTCCCTGCCGTGCTGGCTGGCAGCACTCCCCTCGGGCATCGAGACTGGGTTCTCCCATCACTGCATACATGGCTCTAGTTGTTGGAGATCTTCCCTTCACACAGAGGTGAAAGTTGAGTCCTTGAAATGCTCACTAGGAAGCTGCCATCCATTTGTCCAGCTCCTCTCTTCAGTATCACATAAATTGCATCCACTGGCTCTTCAGATAATTGAAAATAGTTCCAAGGTACCTGTTTGCCAACTTATGTTGTCTCTTTTCCATGAGGAAAAAAAAAATAGCCCTGGTTTTCTGCACTGTTTTATATGTATGTATGTATGTATGTATGTATCTATCTCAGAAGTTATCATCCTTCCTTCCTCCCGTGTGTGTGTGTGTGTGTGTGTGTGTGTGTGTGTGTGTGTGTGTGTACATGTATGTATGTGGTGTGGGTGTATGTTCTGTACAGTCTGTAGAAAAGCTGTGCTTTTGATTTTGGATGAGTCAATTTAGAAAGTAACAAGCAAAGGAATAAATAGCAATTAACAGACAAGTAGCAGACAGATAACAACATCAGATCAAGCGCTCAAGCTCAATATCCAGTGAAGATGCCCTGTGTAGCCTGGTTGAGAGCGAACAGCTGATGGCTGGCTGAGGAAGCTGAAGTGCTGACTTCCCTTTCCCACCACCCCATCACTGGAGTCGACAATAGTGACATCTGCTGGCAATGGCTCTCCTTCCGGCTTCTTTACTCACAGGCTGTTGTGCTGTTCTTGTTTGTCCCCGCCTCCTAGGAGACCAGTCCATCTCCAGAAAAAGAGGCTGGGAAAACACTTTGCAACAAGCATGCTTGAATTTGAAATGGGTAAGGGGTGGGGGCAGCCTCTGCCAGAGCTAGCATCTCAGTGAGCTTAACTGCATAGTACAGTTTACTAGTACAGTCGTAGTGTGCATGTGTGCTTGTGTGTGCATGTGCATGCTGTAGGTGCCCAAACTCACCAGAGGTTAACTTTGGGTGTATTGTTCCTCAGGCACCATTCTGCTGGGTTTTTTGGTTTGTGTGTATGTGTGTTTGTTTTTCAAGACAGGGTTTCTCTGTGTAGCCTTGTCTGCCCTGGATAGCTTTGTAGACCAGGCTGGCCTCAAACTCACAGCAATTCTCTGCCTCTACCTTCCTGAGTGCTGGGATTAAAGGTGTGCACCACCACGCCCAGTGCTTATTTTCCTTTAGGACACTCTCACTGGGATCTGGGGCTGGCACTCACTAATTGGCTCAGCTGGCAGGCCAGTGAGCCTCAGGAATCCAAGTGTCTGTCCTCCTAGTGCTACGATTGTATGTGTCACCGTGCCAAACTTTGTGTGTGTGTAGTGGAGTTGAGTTGAAGTGCTCCTGCTTGTGGCAAACACTCACTGAGCTAATTTATCTACCTCGCTTCTAGATTTTTTTTTCTTTCTTTTTACTGTTGGTTCTCGTGATAGGGTCTCACTGTATAGACCAGGTAAAGTTGTGCCTTTTTTTCCTCCTCTTCTTTTTCCCAAGACAGGGCCTCTCTGTGTAGCCTTGGTTATCCTGGACAGCTTTGTAGGCCAGGCAGGCCTTGAACTAACAGTGATCCGCCTGCCTCCGCCTCTCTGAGTGCTGGGATTAAGGTCATGCACCACTGTGCTCAGCTGTACCTTTTTTTTTTTTTTTTTTTTTTTTTTTTTTTGAGGCATGGTCCCTATGCAGCCTAGGGTGGCTGGCGTTGAACAGCTGCCACTTTCTGGGATTACAAATGTGAAATGTAAAAAAAAAAAAAAAAAAAAAAAAAAGTGAAATGTGTGTCCCCCAAACCCCGCTAAATTAAGAAAGAAAGAAAGAAACCCATTGACTATGACTCCATTTTGATGGCCAGCACCAGTGGCTAAGTGGAGCCACTTTAGCTGGCGAGGGCGTCCATCATATTCTTTTTTTTCCTCTCGATTTTCATGTTATTTCAGGCATTGTGAAGACTTTCCTGTCCTGCTTAGCTTTGTAAAAAGCTGCTGCAGTTGTGGTGGCTCACATTTGAGTCTTGCATTCATCAGAGGTATAAGAAAGAATGAGTGCAAATCACAGGCCTGCCCAGGATGGGTGCTGGCGAGTGCAAGTCACAGGCCTGCCCAGGATGGGTGCTGGCGAGGGCAAGCCACAGGCCTGCCCAGGATGGGTGCTGGCGAGGGCAAGCCACAGGCCTTCCCAGGATGGGTGCTGGCAAGGGCCTGTCTTCCCCTTCTCCCCACTAAAGCCCACAGTATTTGCGTTTGTGTGTGAGGCCATGTGAGACGGCGCTACAGCTGCTCCAGGGTACTCATATCGCTCTGACTCAGGGCCTGAAGTCCTCCTTGGCCCTTCACCCGCTCAAGACTTAGGATGATTATGTGGGACCGATGGCAAGAACTGCGGGGCGCTGGGTATCTCCCCGTCGCTAGGTGTCAATATTGCTGGGCATTGATCAGCTGAACAAATAACTGAAGATGACAATTTGCCCAAAATTATCTGTAATCGTTAGTTTATTTGAATTGTGTCCCATGTATTATTACTTTTTTTTTGATATGTGTATATATGTGCTTGTATGTTTGAGCCAATGTATGTGTCTGGGGGCCAAAGTCAGCCTTAAGTGTCGTTAACAACTTCAGGGTTCATCCATTTTTTTCCCATTATCATTGGTTAAATATTTTTTGAAAGACTTAATTTTTGTGTTATAAATATAGATGACCACCTGCATGTAGAAATGAGCACCACATGTGTACCTGGGGCCTTTAGAGGTCAGAAGAGGATGCTAGATCTTCTGCAATTAATGATAGGCAGTGAAGCCCTTTCCTGTTCTGCTCTTGGGCAGTGGCGAACGAGGACGCCGAGTCTCGCTTTCATCGATTGCACAGACACTTCTAGTGCAAAGATGGTCAACGTACCTAAAACCCGAAGAACTTTCTGTAAGAAATGCGGCAAGCTCCAGCCTCACAAAGTGACCCAGTACAAGAAGGGCAAGGATTCCCTGTACGCCCAAGGGAAGCGGCGCTACGATCACAAGCAGAGCGGCTACGGAGGGCAGACAAAGCCAGTTTTCAGAAAGAAGGCCAAAACAACGAAGAAGATTGTGCTCAGGCTTGAGTGTGTTGAGCCCAACTGCAGATCCAAAAGGATGCTGGCCATTAAGAGGTGCAAGCATTTTGAACTGGGAGGCGACAAGAAGAGAAAGGGCCAAGTGATCCAGTTCTAGAACTGAGTTGGCTGGGAGGAGAATACCGAAGCCGCAGAAACATCACCAGTTAAAAATAAAGTTATTGAAGCCGGGCGTGGTGGTGCACGCCTTTAATCCCAGCAGTCGGGAGGCAGAGGCAGGTGGATCACTGTGAGTTCGAAGCCATCCTGGTCTACAAAGTGAGTCCAGGACAGCCAAGGCTACACAGAGAGAACCTGTCTCGGAAAAAAAAAAAAATGATAGGCAGTGAAGCATCGTGTGGGTGGGTCCTGGGCATGGACGCGTATCCTTGGTGAGCAGCCAGTGCTCTCAGCCACTGAGTCATCTCTAGATCTCCCCTCCCCCTTTTTGACACTGGGTCTCACTTTCTTGAAACTCATCAATTAAACTATGTTTGCTGGTTATTGAGCTCCAGGGATCCTCCTGTCTCCCTAGTGCTGGGATTGCAAATGCAAGCCACCATGGTGACCTTTTCTGTCCGCATGGCCCTGTGTGTGTTGAGCCCAGTTCCTCATGCCTGCATGGTAAGCACTTTACTACTGTTCGAGCCATCTCCTCAGCCTCGTGTTAACTTTCTAAAACCCAAAGCTGCGTGCGTGTAAGTTAAGTAGAGGTCTCAGCAACACCCACCGCTCTGAGTGAGGCAAGTCAGGCACTGTTGGTGGGAATGTATGAGAGAGATACTGAGAAATCTTAATTTACATCTTAAAAAAAATTCAGATAAGGTTTCTTTGGCCTTATCTTTCCTGGAAATTGCTTTGTAGACCAGGATAGCTTTGAATTTACAGATCTATCTGCCTCTGCCAACCCAGTACTGGGATTAAATGCATGTGTCACCATCCCCTGACTATAATTTTACATCATTAAAAATACTAAATCTCGGGGCTGGAGAGTTGGCTCAGTGGTTAAGAGCGCTGTCTGCTCTTCCAGAGGACCCGGGTTCGATTCCTAGCACCCACATGGCAGCTCACAACTGTCTGTAACTCCAAGATCTGACACCCTTACACCAATGCACATAAGTTAAAAAAAAAAAAAAAATTAAATCTCTACTAATGTGAGCTTACGCGTGGGTGCTGGGAACTGAATCCTGACCCTCTGAGAGAGTACTGCTGAGACATCTCTCCGGTCCTGTGCTTTTCTTTTTTTATGATTTTATTTTTTATTTATGCATGTGCATGCATGTGTGGTGCCTTTGGAGCTAAGAAGAGGTCAGTGGAGGCCATGAGGTGGCGATACAGGCTGCCATGAATGGCCTGAGATCTGATCTTTGGTCTCTCTGTAAGAGTAAATCAGGATCTTAACTACTGAGCTATTTCTCTGACCCTCAACAGGGTGTGTGTTTATGCGTCTGTGTAGGTGTGTGCCCATGAGTGCAGGTACCCAAGAAGGCTAGAAAAGATCCTTGGAGCTTCAGTTAAGAGACAGTTATGATCTGCCTGACCAGAGAGCTGGGAACTGAACTTAGATGGCTCAGAGGTTAAGAGCACTGACTGCTCTTCCAAAGGTCCTGAGTTCGATTCCCAGAAACCACATGGTGGCTCACAACCATCTACAATAAGATCTGGTGCCCTCTTCTGGAGTGCAGTTGTATATGCAGGCAAAACACTGTATACATCATAAATAGATATTTAAAAAAAAAAAAAAAAAAAAAGAGCAGTACTTGTTCTTATCTGAAGAGTGCCAGTGTGGTGGCTCATGCCTGTAATCCTAGCACTTGGGAAGCTGAGGCAGGAGCATTGCTGTGAACTAGAGTCCAACTTAGCCTATATAATAACAAATCCCAGGACAGCCTGGACTGTAGACCATCTTAAATTAAACAGAACAGCATAGCTCCCGCGATGAAAGTAGTTTTAATATAACAAACAAAATGCCATCCAGTGTGGGGCACGTGGAAGGAGGAAACTGTTTGCAGTTGCATTGCTGGTACCCAGCATGAACACAGGGCAGGGTTCAAGAAAGTCTCCATGTGAGCCCACGGGCCAGGAAGCCGGTTATGTAGGCTGTAGCTCAAAGTGCCAGTTTGAGGTCGGAAGTCCCAGGGTTGAGAGGCTGAGTCAAGAGAGGGTGAATGGGAAGTTTTGGGGCGGCCTCGGCTATGGAGTCGTGGCCAAGCCCTGGCTCTTCCTGTGTGGAGGCCAGAGAACAACTTTTACAAGTTCTTTCCTTCCACCTTACAGGACCTGAGAACAAGGACCCTCGCTCACCAAACCATCTCAAAGGCTCCAGAAGTTAACACTTTAAGTAACAACCAGACCCAACAGACTTGAGTCCTGTTTTGAGTTAGAATTTTTTTGTAGGTTTTTTTTTTTTAATTTTAGCTTTTGGGATTGGTTTTAGCATAGAAACATTTCATTAAATAGATGGGCCAGCTGAGTGCGTCTGGCATCTGTAGCGGGCCCAGTTCTTAACTGAGTCTTTGGATAGCTTGGAGATTTAGGAAGGCAAGGTCTGCCTGGGCTGTGGCGGGAGCTCGTCACACACAGAGTTAATGTCCCCCACCACTGCCATCTGACTGGCTAGTTGGGCTCAGGCAGGAGTGTGAGACTCCTAGAGGTTCTCTGAATGTCACATTGTAGCACTGACGCTATGCAGAGGAGCTAGCCAAGCCCAGCCTGCTGGCTGAGACCGCACTCTCCTCTGTGCTGTGACTGTGAAAGGCAGTCGCAGATGGTGGCCCAGCTCTGGCTGGAACTGCTGTTGGCTGCAGGGTGTTCTAGGGACAGAAGCCAGAAACTCACTGGAGCTGGCAAGCTGCGTTTCTGGACCTTAAGAGAATATTTTTTGTCGTTCTGGTCCTGTTGCTGTTTTCTTTTTATTGTTTTGGAAATAGCCGCCCTCTGTAGCTTAGTTTGGCCTGGAACTAACTCATGTGTGTAGCCTAGGCTAGCTTTGAACTCCAGCTTCAGTCACTATGGCTGCCACTTCTAGTTATCTCTTAAATCTGTTTAGTGATAAGTGGCCTCTGAAAGGCCACAAGGAGGTATAGAGTCTGCTCCTTTACACTTTGCTGTGTTGTCCAAGTGTCAGGCGGTACAGACCAGGAGTCTGCTCAAGCTCCTTCATGGCTGCTCCCTCTGAGGACCTGGTCCTCACTATAGTGGTCTATTGCAATAACAGTGTCTCCTTCTTTTTGAGACAAATTCTTGCTGAACAAACCAGGCTGCCCTGGAACTCATTCTTCTGCATCAGCCTCCCAGTTGCTAAGTTGTAGGTGTGCACTGCCACATCCAATCCTGCAGTTTTCTTTTTTTTTTTAAGTTTTCTTTCTTTTTTCTACATATACATTTATATTATTCCGCATATATATATAATACATATATATTATATATATAATAAACTACCTATAGCAAAAATAACCATGACACAATCAGGAATTATATAAATGTTACATTCTTAGTGTTGGCTATTTGTATTTGACAGCCTTGAAGAAAACATATTTCCTATCTTGGTGCGTCTAAAATTCTAAATGTAAATCAATCTCCATCATGTCTTGTCATATCAACTTAAAACAGCTATCTAGATCTAAAATCATCTTTATCCCTAAACAATTAAACTTCATTGTAAAACTAAGCTACATGGTCTTCAACTCCATCAGAGACTTGAGAAGGAATACATTTGATTACCTGAGTTTGCCGGGAGTGCAGGTTAGTAGCTTTCCAAATGAAAAGATGACAGAGATAGTTTTCTACCTGAAACTCTCTATAATGTTGGAGCATCTTCTTCAGCCTTCTGCCCCAATATATCTGACAAACATATTTGTGAGGGAGGAAAAATACAGATTTATTTCATTGATTGCTACCAAGAATCATATAGTTGTAGTTGCTCTTAGAAGGTCATACAAAAGACAAAGCAAAATAGACTAAACATCACCAAAGTGAGCATAAAAGACACTATCATCATTTGTCTTATGTGTATGGCATTTTCCCCTGCATGTATGTATGCACCATGTGTGTGTCATGGTACCCTAGGAGGCAAGAAGAAGGCATTGGAAGCCTCTGGAACTGGAGTTATGGAAGCTTATTAGCTTCCAGCTGGGTGCTGGGAATTGAACCTGAAGTCTCTGGAAAGGCAGTGCTCGTAACCACTGAGCCTCTTAAAATGAAAAAAAAAAAAATTAAACTTGATGCACATTTGCACATGTATGTGCATGCCACATCACATGTGGGGGTCAGGGGCCAGCTTTGTAAGATTTGTTTGACATTTTAAGCAAAGCAGTGGAAATCTATTTATACCCTTGAAGTGGACTGGCTTTAAAACAACTTAATTTTATTGGCTGCTTTCCTCAGTTGCTGCCTTGGCTGGTGAGGAGTGTACACTGCCTGGGTTTTAGTCATCTCTAGAGGTGCTTAGGTGTCCTGGTTTATAATGAAGAAGGGAGGGAAGTCACTGTTGAATATGTCACTGCCTTCATGCACCCTTTGGAGAGCAGCCCGGGCATTTCTGAACTGTGTGCCTGCGTTGTTTTTCTCCTTTCTCTGGCAGCAGAGTAAGTGGGAACATTTTGAAGTGCCTCTAAAATTAGTCTCCCTGGTATAGCATTCAACTTTCAGGTATGCACTATTTGGAATAGCGATGTGGATTTGAAGACCAGAGACCAGAGTAAGCTTAGGGGTTGAAATCAAGGGGCTGAGCCGGGCGTGGTGGCGCACGCCTTTAATCCCAGCACTCGGGAGGCAGAGGCAGGTGGATCTCTGTGAGTTCGAGGCCAGCCTGGTCTACAAAGTGAGTCCAGGACAGCCAAGGCTACACAGAGAAACCCTGTCTCAAAAAACCAAAAAAAAAAAAAAAAAAGAAATCAAGGGGCTGGTACCCTACCGGCCATTTGGCTAATGAGGGAAGCACCTTGGAATGTGTACTAGGAGCCTGTAGGAATATAAATAACCGGGAATGGATTGTCCCACTGGAAGCAGACCGGCAGTTAACTGTTTCTTTTTAGAGCTCACTTTATTTCATGCATATGGGTGAGGGTTTTTTTTTTTTTTCCTGCCTGTATGTATGTCTGTGTACCACTTGCATGCCTGGTGCCTGAGGAAGCCAGGAAAGGGCCTTGTGTCCCGTGGAACTGGAGTTGAGATGTTTGTGAGCCACCATGTGGGTGCTGGGATCCACTGTGTCCTCTCCAAAAGCACATACACATTGCTTTTAATCGCTGAGCCATCTCCAGAACCTTGTTTACTGGGCCTTAAATCCATTGGCTCCTCCCCCTTACCCCATCTTTGGATTCTAGACCAGCTTGCTCTGATATTTCAAGAGATTATTAAATCAGCACAAATCCTGGTCACAATGTTGAGCCTTTCTGGTGAGGCATTATAGGATGTGTTAGGTCCTAACAGAGCATTGACTTTTCTCAAGTCCTCCGGCATTGTCTGTTATATTGAAATGATGCAAGGCAGGCTGGCTCATTGGTTAAGAGCAGTCTTTTCCACAGGACTCGAGTTCAATTCCCTGTAACAACATTGAGTGGATCACAATTGCCTTATATCCTATGTTCAGATTTATGAGAGTTTAACACCTGGTTTTATGGGCACCCGACCCCCACCACTTACATAATTGAAAAATATTTTAAAATCCTAAACAGATGTGGTTTTACGTATTATAATATCAGCACTTTGGGTGGCTAAGGCAGAAGATGACAACAAGCCTGCCATGGCTACTGAGCTAGTTTAAGGACAGGCTGTGCTAGTCAACTTAGCGGAAGAGTAGGGGACTTAATAGCCTCAGGCCCATCCCCTATGAGGTAACTTCAGTACCCATTTCAGATCTCCTGCTTGCCTGATATTCACTTCCACTTTTTAGTCTTTCCTGCATGGCTTCGTGCTTCGTTGGACACTGTTCTTGTAACTTCTATCCCTCAGAGTGCCTTGATAACGAAGGGCTTGAATTGAAGGTTTAGGGCGAGCAGCATTTTGGCATGGCATATTAGACACTACTGTCACTCATTACTAACACACCCACTAGCCATTGCCCACCCTGCTAGAGGTCAGCATGTGGCTGTCCTGGTTTGTCACAGCTCTGTTTTCTCTGCAGCCCACTTGCAGGTGTCCAGTGCTTGCTGGTTTCTCACCAGAGATACCACCTCCCCACTCCCTGGCTCTAGAGAGATCTCCTGGTTCAGAGACCCATCTGCCAGACTAGAGTGAGCAGTAGTAGAAGCCTGGACTCTTGGCTCTTTTAAACACTTGATTGAAAATTTAGATAAAGCTATCTTCCCCTTGAGAATCTCTAAGAAAGGGGGGAACAGTATTGAGGTTTGAGGTTCTTTTTTGGTGTGTGTGTGTGAGCACCTTTACCTCTGGATACACTTGTTACCTAGCTATAAGATTTTACCTTTCTCGCAGGGGGGGGGGCACACGCCTTTAATCCCAGCACTCGGGAGGCAGAGGCAGGCGGATCGCTGTGAGTTCGAGGCCAACCTGGTCTACAAAGTGAGTCCAGAACAGCCAAGGCTACACAGAGAAACCCTGTCTCGAAAAACCAAAAAAAAAAAAAAAAATTTTTTTTACCTTTCTCTTGCTTAGGGTAGACCTTGGATTGTTCATTTATCACCACCGTCATCATGATTATCACTCATTCTTACTTTTTTTTTTCTCTTTATTTACATCATTGAAAAATACTGATGGGCCAAGCATGGTGGTGTATGTCCAGCATTTGGGAGGCTGAGGCAGCAGGATCACTAACTGGTTTCATTCAGGCCAGCCTAGGGTACATAGAAGATCTTGGGTCTTTTTTTTGTTTTTGTTTTTTTGTTTTTTGTTTTGTTTTGTTTTTTTTTTAAGACTACATTTCCAGACTTTAAGCAGAGACGCTCTTTCATATAGATTCCTCTGTCCTGACTCCTCTTCCTACTAACCTTTAGCTGGTGAGCTCTAGGGTTTATACTTTTTTGACAGTAAGTTTCACAGGGGCCACACCCATCCTCTCAGCTAGCATGGAAAGGTTTGGCTCTCCTCAGCCGACTGCTCCAGTGCTGCTTGCATACTGTGCTTGCTGTACAGAAACCCTGCCCAAAGCCATCTACCGTTGAAAAGGAATCAGCTGAGAGCCACCTTAGACCTTTAGTCTCTCTTGCGCTTCTTCTTTTTGGCTGTCTGGTCAGTGTTGATGCCAGCCCTCTCCTTTAGGTGGGCTGACTTCTCTTGCCTTCATTCTCTACTTCCCACGTCCTGCCAAAACCACATCCTCACAACACTGCTGTCTTTTCTTCTTGTCTTTTCTTCTGACCTTTCTCTCTTCTTTTGTTAGGTCATTCTTCCCTTCTTCATCCTGGGTGTCCAAGTCCTCCCCACACCGCTGCCTCTTCTTGCTGCTTCTCCAGGGTCACTGTCTGCTCCACTGTCCACTGCCTTTGTTCCATCTGTCCCATCCCTGTCTCCTCCATCACAGACTCCCATTGCCCCCTCTTCTTCATGGTGCTGCCTCTTCTTTTTCTTTCTCTTCCTGGAAGACTGATCATACTGCTCTGTGTTCAGTTCTCCAGGCCCCCTCGCTCCTGCGTCGTCTTCCTCCCCACTTCCTACAGCCATTTCTCCTCTCTCATCTTCCCGCCTCTTTTTCTTCTTCTTCCTTTTCCTTTTCCTGAAGCTCCCGTCCGTGTGTTCAAGGAGCCCCTCACCTAGATTCCCTGCAGTTGTTGCAGCTGCTTCCTCTTCTTTAGCTTCCTCCTCTTTTTCTTTTTTTGGGAGGGCTCGCTGTCAGTCTGTGGTTGAGAGGTGCCCACGGCCTTTGAGCCTTTGAGCCGAGCCAGGAAGGCCTGCTCTTGGGCCTCTAAACGAGCAAGCTTGGCCTTCATTGTGATTCTAGCCCGGGCAGCCTTGTGTGCTGTTTGCCCCTTACAAGCTTTAAGTAGCATCTCATCAGTCACAATCTTTGGCGGCGTGAGTTCGTGGTTGTCATCGTCACTGCAGCTCCCCAAGTCTCTGTCAGGCTTCTCTTCACCCAAGGTTAGTGTAGCTGTCTTCACAAACTTCTGATACAGCAGACTTGGCTTGGGGTGACTGCGCTGGGTGGTCTCCTTGGAAAGGCACCTTATCTGCACTCCATCCTTCCCCTTGTCCACTACCAAGCTGGCTGCAGTCTTCTTGAAGAGCTCACTCCACCAGTGGTTTGTAAATTCCTTGGCAGGGTCATGTCCCACCCCGTGCGTGTCTTGCTTCAGTGTCACCTTGAGGGCCTGGGTGATGCCGTTCTCTCTCCGGCCCAGGCCCTTGCCTTGCGTCCATCCATGCTTCAGCAGCTGCTCCTCAGCAAACTTCATCCCACGACTCTTGGCCGCTGGGGTGACACTCATGGTGGGCAGAGAGGCTTTGTCCTCACAGTCTCACCAGGGAAGATGTGGCACCCTCCTCGTCAGTGCCGGGTCCTCTCAGTAAAAGCACGTGTCACACCTTTTTTTGCTTTTTTAAAGATGACTCTGGGATCCAATTATGTGGAGTCCAAGTGCTGACTGCATGTTAGGAACAGTAGTATAACCACAACTTTGCGCTCACAATAATGAATGGGAACTGTAGCCACGATTAGGAAGCCTACTCCTAGAGACAAGACTATACATGTAGCCCAAAATGCCTGGGCATCAATCACAATCAATTTTCCCCCTAGTAGAAGAAGCATCACTTAGAAATTAAGAAGTCCACTTGGGATGCAGAGGCAGGCCTCTGGAGTTCGAGACCAGCCTACAGAGCGAGTTCCAGGACAGCCAGGGCTACATGGAGAAACCCTGTCTCAAAAAAACAAAAAAACAAAGACAAAACAAAAAAACAAAAAACAAAAGATATGGTGTTGCATGCCTTTAATCCCAGCACTTGGGAGGCAGAGGCAGGTGGATCGCTGTGAGTTCAAGGCCAGCCTGGTCTACAAAGGGAGTCCAGGACAGCCAAGGCTACATAGAGAAACCCTGTCTTGAAAAACCAAACCAAACCAAAACAACAACAACAACAACAACAACAAAAAAAAAACCAGCATTTGACAGGCTGGGTTTGAGGTCAGCATGGACTATACTATTCTACCTTCCTGGACTACATAACAAGACCAAAGCCCTGTTGCAACAAAATACAACAACAAAAAAAAAAGAAATCAAGCATAATATATAGTTTGTATGTTTTTATGTAAAATGGTTCGTTTCTGGGTTTTCGTTTTTTTTGTTTTTGGATGGACAGGAGTAAAATCTTGTTGTGTAGCCCAGGCTGGCCTCAAACTTCTTGTAACCCACCTGCCTTAGTGTCCTTAGTGTGGGGGGTTACAGGCGTATGCGACCATGCCCAACTAACACCTTTTAGTTTCAGAAATCTAATAGTTTGCCTTCACCATAATTGGGACAGTCATGGTCAGTCCTTAGTGTTTTGTTTTTGAATTTATTTTAAACAGTTTTATATTTCTTTGGTTTATGCGTATATCTTTTTGGCCATATGCCACCTGTGTGTGGGTGACTCTAGAAGCCTGAAGATGGCGTCAGATTCCTGGGACCTGGAATTATTTGAAGTAGCTGCTGTGCGTGCTGGGAGATGAACCCCAGGCCTTCTGCAAGGACAGCTAACTGCAGAGCCATCTCTCCAGCCCCAAACCCATAGTGCTTAGTGACGACTGCTGTTGCTACTGTTGCTGCCAGCTGACTGGCTGCAGGTTGGCATGTCAGTGTGCTGCAGGGTCCCCCAGTGCTGCAATCCCGTGGGAAGTCTTGACATCAGTTCTTGCCTGCACTCCCAACCTGCTTTGGGCACATTTTTTTGGTTTTTCGGTTTTATTTCTCCACCAGGCTATGAGAAAATTGAAGGGCGAAGAGGGAAGGGAAAAGCCGTATCTGAGCAGCCATGGCAGCCTGTGCCACCTGCACAGACGGCATGGAGAACAATCGCCCCTCAGCTGATCCACAGCCAAGATACTTCCTGCTCAGGGGCTGGCCCCGCCAACTGCACGGCAGCCGTCTGCCGTGGCCGGGTCAGACTGAGAATGAAATTCCTCTCTGTCCTCTGAGTTGGGGCAGTCACTGGACTGGATCAGGTTACCAGGGATGCTGTTCTTTGGTTTTTGCAGAGAAAAAGAGCTCCCGAAGGAAGGACAACCGCACTCCTCGGGACTGTTATGTCTGCTGTGGTGGCTACCAGGGCTTATGTGCAGCAGACTTGACGCTGAAAAGATGCTTCAGTGTGGATGCTCTGGCTGACTTCCAGGGGACTTGTCCTTATCTGTTTCCTTGTGGTCTTCTGCTGTCTCTGTTTTCCTTGGCTGCTTGAGGCGGCCTGCGGTACTCCACCAGATGTTCATGGCGGGTTTTATGAGTGTGCACGTGCTCTGGTGCTGGGCCAAGAAAACAAGCAGATGCCGATGTCTGCGTTGGCTTGGCTTCTGAAATTTCAATCACTTTTTATGGTTTTAAGTTTTTAAAAACAAGGGTTTGCACTGTTCTTCAAATCAGTAGGAAGGCTCAACAAAAATTAATGTGCTACTTGCCTATGTGTGCATGTGGAGGCAGGAAGAGGACTTTGGGGTAAAGGGTCTTGATTTGTTATGTGGGTGCTGGGGTCCAAACTCTAGGCTCCATGTTTGCCCCAGTGAGCACACGTAAGCAGAGCTGCTTCGGCAACTCTGCAGCCCTCAGCGAGTTCCCCTTTCAGTTTCTTCCTTACTTAAAAGAAATGGGCGTAGGTATATTGCTGAGAGGTATTTGTGATTCAGTGAGTTGCCTAGAGCCTCCACTTAGGAGCCAGCACCTGAGACATTCTCATGTGAGGTTTGCAAAGAGCCATCATATCAAAGAGGCACATTCCATGTCTTTGAAAACAGGAAGTGACACAGCCATTTCTGAGGCTTAAGTGACCAAAGCCCCTCAATTGTCAGAGCTGAGACTTAATCCCTGCCAGCCTGGATATAAGCTATATGTTCTTTATTATTGCATTAGAGTAAGCATTTTCTTCATAGCTCCCAGCAGCAAGGGTTGGGGTGATTTTAAAATTGGTTTCACAGTTCCAAGGAAGGAAAGCGTGTGCTTGACTCAGCAAGGCTGGCTGAAGCTTGGGTGCCGACTGTCTGAAAGGCACTTTTGGGGCCAGGTGCCACAGTGACTTAGGGAGTTTGCCATAGTTTCTACCCCTAAAGGACTTAGGCTTGTTTGTTTGTTTATTTTTTGACACAGGGAGGGTCTTATTCTGTAGTCCAAGCTGTCCTCAAACCAGGATGATTCTCCTTCCTCAACCATCTGAGTGATGGAATTGGAGGTGTGAGTCACTCCATGCCCAACCTGACATCGTGTGTGTGTGTGTGTGTGTGTGTGTGTGTGTGTGTGTGTGTGTGT
>OU015743.1:160763919-160776805 GCA_907169655.1 Acomys percivali
CTGCTCACTGGTTCTTTTCTGGAGAGATACCTGTTTTTCTATATCCACTTTTACCCCCAGAAGTCAGGCTGTTTGACTGTACGGCCTTGCTGTGTGTGCTTGTTTTCTGGGAGAGTGATCTCGGGCCTGAAACATCCCAGCGAGTCCGCCCACCCACCTGACCCTTAGAAGGAGGTGCATGTGCCAAAACTGAGGGCTTCACCCTGCTCTTGCAGAGTCGTTTTTATCAGATGGCTTTGACCTCATGCCCTCTGAACTTTCCTTGTCTAGGCCAGCCTCTGAGGAGTGCTGTCCCCCACTGGGTAGCAGCTGTCTGTTGGGAATGAACAATATATTCTGTTTCATCACATCCTGTAGCTAGTGCCCAGAGTATTTTCCTCTTGTCTTTGTGATTGGGCGTGATTCTGGGTGCTTGATAGATCAGTTTAGGTGACTGAGAGAGTCTATGAGTGATTCCATGTATTTAGAAGACTGTTCTTCCTGGTTTGATTTGGTTTATTTTATTTTTTGGTTTTTCAAGACAGGGTTTCTCTGTGCAGCCTTGGTAGTCCTGGACTCACTTTGTAGACCAGGCTGGCCTCGAACTCACAGAGATTCACCTGCCTCTGCCTTCCAGAGTGCTGGGATTACACATGTGCACCACTGCACCCAGTGTGTTCTGCATGTGACATCAGTATAGTATGTAGCTGGTTCTGTACTTGACTGGTGACAGTTGAGGAGAAGGAAAAGTGCCTTAAGAAGAGAGGGATTATGGCTGGTGAGCGGGCTTCATTGGTGAAAGTGCTTACCACTTAAAGCCTGATGACCTCAGTGTAATGCCTACAATCCATAATGGACAGAGGGCTGATTCAGAAACATTGCCCTCTGACTTTCCACAGGTGCTACAGCACATGGTGTGAGCACACAAGAACACATGTGCCCACACACAGTGAATAAAAGAGCACACTTAGTCTCTCTGACCACAGCAGGGGTGGGAGATGCCAGCCTGTCAGATGAGGTGGCACCCATGTTCAGGCACTATGAAAAGCAGCAGGCTTATGTTTAGAATATGTCACACGGTGAGGAGGCACTGCAGGCTTGTAGAAGCAGGAAGCTGCCTGGTCACTTTCATCCACACACATGGAAGGAGGAGAAGGCTATACATCTGTCAAAGGCTGTCCCTGGTGACATATCCGCTTCCTCCAGCAAGGTCCATAACCACCCCAAATAACTTCCAGATGGGGGTCAAGGGTTCAAGTACATGAGCCTTTGGGGAACCTTGCGTATCAAATCCCAGTGACCAGATATTGCTTGTTGGGGTTGGTTGATTTCCATGGTTATTTTTATAGCCAGGTAGCCATGACACTGTCACCAAGTGGGTACATCTTTTAGTTTGTATATTAAAATTGATAATATATTTTAGGGGTGGTTTTATTCAAGACAGGGTTTCTCTGTGTAGCCCTGGCTGTCCTAGAACTCATTCTGTAGACAAGACTGGTGTTGAATTCAGAGATCTGCCTGTCTCTGCCTCCTGAGTGTTGGGATTAAATGTGTGCTCAGATAATTTTTGCCAAGTCCTTGATTCTACTTTGTTGTTGTAGTATTTGTTTTTCAAGACAAGGTTTCTCTGTGTAGCTTGTGCTATCCTGGGACTCATCTGTAGACCAGACTGGCCTCGAACTCATAGAGACCTGCTTGCCTCTGTCTCCCAAGTACTAGATTAAAGGTGTGTGCCACCATTGTCCAGTTACTTTTTTTTGAGTTCTTAATTTTATTTTCTAAGTTTGTGTTTAAGTGTATGACATGTGTGAACATGTGCCTGAGGCCAGTATAGTGCTTTGGATCCCTGAGAATTAGAGTTGTGGATGGTTCTATGCCATCTACTGTAGGCACTAGGAACTGAACTCTGGTCTTCTTAGGAAGACCATCAGGTACTCTCAACTGTGGAGCCATCTCTGGTCTCTAAGATTCTACTTTTTTTGGAAGGGGGTATTCCCCCCCCCCCAAGACAAGGTTTCTTTGTGTAGCTTTGGCTATCCAGGAACTCTGTAGACCAGGCTGGCCTTGAAATTAAAAAAAAAAAAAAAAAAAAAAAAAAAAGACCCATTTGCCTCTGCCTCCCAAGTGCTAGGATTACAGACATGCGCCACCATGCCCGGCTAAAAAAATTTTTAAATGCAGGTGTGTTTTAGCAATTCAACAGGGGTCTGTGCATTTCCTGTGTCCTTTCATACACCTGACATGCACAACCCGTGACCACTCATTTAGGAGCCCACAAAGTAAGAAAAGGATGACGTCTTCACACCCAACAGTTAGCTGTTAGGAGAACCCACATCCCTGAGAACTAGTGTCTTCAGGACTATGGGTTAAGTGGCCAGACCACCAGGCCACTTTGCTTGCTTGACTAATACAGTCTGGTGTACAGGACACCCATGCTGAGGGGACTGGAATGGGGCTGAAGCAGCCTGGTCTGAGACTTGTGAATTCCGTCTCACTAATCTTGTGCTGTCTTGAGCAAGCCAAGCTACTTTCGAGTTATTTTTTCTCATTCATAACATAGGCACGGAACTCTCGTTTGTTTTGGTTTTTTGTTTGTTTGTTTGTTTTGGTTTTTTGAGGTACGGTGCAACAGGCCTGGCTGTCCTGAACTCCCTTTGTAGACCAAGAGATCCACCTTCAGGAGTGCTGGGATTAAAGGTGTGCACCACCACGCTGGGCCTATAACAGGGAACCCTTAAGGGGTTCTGAACATATGGTTAAGTGGCATGTGTTATGGTTATTAATATCAATATTACTCGTGTGTGTGAGTTTTTCTCTCTCGGAGTTCTTGAGACTGACTCGTAGCCCAGGCTGGCCTTTGATTCCCCAGTGTAGCCAAGGATGGACTCTTGATCTTCTTTTACCTCCTGGGTGTTAGTATTACAGGACCATCACCATGTCTGGTTCATTCTTATGTTGGAATCGCATGTGATCATGTTTATTTGCATATTTGGTTTCTCAGCCCCCTGCCCCTCAAATGTAGGCAGACACAGGTGGTGGTGTTCATAGCTGGATTGTCAGCGTTAAGTACTTTAATTACCTGGTAAAGGCTCAGAACGTCATGTCCTTTAACCAGTGGCTGAGCCCTCAGGGAATGCTTGCCCAGCTATTTTCCTTAGCGCAGAAACGAATGGGCCTGTGGTGAAATCATTTGTCCCTTTGTCTTGATACAGTGGGACCAGTTTTCCCCCAACTTGTCTGTGCACAGAGAACAAAGAGCACCCTTAAACAGAGGAGCCTTTACACAAGGGTTTGCAGATGGTAGCTCCTGCCCCTTCCCTTAATGGGAGAGAAGTACTGTATTGGAACCAGTGGTTTAAGAACTAGCATTTGGGGGCTGGAGAGATGGCTCAGCGGTTGAGAGCACTGACTGCTCCTCTAAAGGACCTGGGTTCGATTCCCAGCACCCACATGGCAGCTCACAACTGTCTGTAACTCCAAGATCTGACACCCTCACACAGACATACATGCAGGCAAAACACCAATTCACATAAAATAAAAATAAATAAATTAAAAAAACAAAAACAAAAACAAAAACTAGCATTTGGGGCTGGATAGATGGCTCAGTGGTTAAGAGCAGAGGATCCGCACCCACATGACAGCTCACATCTGTAACACCAGGGTATCCAAGACCTCCTCCACGTACCAGCCATACATGTAATAACACATGTATACACACTGCATGATATATATATGCACACATATACACACCAAGGATTTGGTTATATTGGAAAAACTCTTCCTGGAGGATTTCAGATCTCAGGAGACCTCAGTGTAGATACTCTTTTAAGAAGTCACCTTATTTGACAAGGTCATTTTGAACAGGCAGACTTGGTCTTTTTTGTGTTTTGAAACAGGGTCTCATAAACAGGCTAGCTTCGTGCCATGCAGCTCTGGTCCTGCTCCCACGTGCTGGTTAGGAAACAACACACACCTAAGCTACCCGAGAAGAGGAGATCTCAGCCGAGTAATTGCCTCCCTCAGATTGGCCTGTGGGCATGTCTGTGCGGGCAGTTTTTAGGTTTTGATTGATATAGGAGAGAGCCCAGCCTGCTGTCCCATCCTTGGGCAGGTGTCCCTGGGAAGTGTAAGACAGCTGAATGTGGGCCTGAGCAAGCCAGTAAGAGCATCTGTGCTTCCTGCCTCTGGGACTGCCTGAGTTCCTGCCCTGACTTCCCTCAGTGATGGACTCTTATGCGAACATGTAAGCCAAATAATAAACCTTTCTATCCTACGCTGCTTTAAAAAGTGAACCAGAATCTCTCCCTCCCCCTCCCCCTCCTCCATGTCCTGGGAACATAGCTTTCTCTAGCTCACAGTTTTTGAATTTTGAAAGCCTTTTTCCCTCTGTATCATTTTTGTCTGTCAGTTCATCATTCATCAGTCATTTTCTGCTAACTCATATCTGAATGATTCAGGTTCTAGAGCAGTAGCTCTCAGCCTCCCTAATGCTTCATGTTGTGGTGACCCCCAGCCATAAAGTCTGTTGCTACATCACAACTAATTTTGCTGCTGTTAGGAATTATAATGTGAGTATCTGGTATGAGACTCCCAAAGGGTTTGTGACCCACAGGTTGAGAACCATTGCCCCCCCAGGGTTTCTCTGTGCATCCCTGGACACTGCAGCGAGCAAGGGCCGAAGGCTCTAATGCACCAGGAGGGAATGAATATAGAGCCTGCAGCTTTTTTGCTGACTTAGCGAACATATGACTTACTCTTTTCACGGCTAATAAGGATAAGATGAGCTAGATTCCAGAGGGCAGAAACCAGTCAGGTAGACACGGATTAGTCACATAAGAGGCAGAGAACAGTGCCTCTGAGGAGCAAGGTTAGAGGTCACTGTAATTCCTTGTCCTCTGCTGCTAGGAGCCTTGGCTGGTGTGAAGAGCTTGCACTCCCTCACTAGGTAAGGCTGGGAGGATGCCACCTGCCTCCAGCCATCTCTGGTCCCTGTGGCGCATGACCAGGAACAGCATCTTCAGTTTATAATGGACGCCTATGGTTGGGATGGTCAGAAGCAGTCATAGGTGGGCAGCAGCTTTTCACAAGGCGCCAACCTGGTAGCTCCCTTGCAGAACTTGCCTTGCAGGACCGTGGTTACTCCCACCAGGCGGAGGGCCTGTTCTTCCTGAGCCTGTGGCAGTAGACCCTGGCTCTGCACCTCCTGTGAGTGTTCGCTAAGCTAGCAAAGCATCTGGACCCTGCTCCATTACCCTCCTCTGCCCCTGGCTGTGGCCACGGCATGCCACTCTGCCTGTCCTCCGCAGGCTTGCAAGGTTGGGAGGGCCAGGGGTACCAATGCCCACTGACCAGAAGGAACTCAGTCACTTCTCACCGTAGCTCACAAACCCCTTGGGACCCGAGCAGCAGACCTGTTAGAGCCGTGTGGCTAATGACGCCGTGTGGTAGATTCAGCGACGGTCCTGCTTTCTAGTTTGGGTGAAGGGATGACCAGTGGTGTAAGGTGTAAAAGGGTCAGGCGCACAATTCCTGCAAACTATGAAGCCACACCCAAGGGAGAGAGGGCCTCGCTTCTGCTTTGCGTACAGTGGGCAGCTAGTGTACGGCTACCCTGTTCCTTAGGACACTCATTTGCAAGGAAGTCTCTCTCCCTCTCCATGTTGCCATCTCTAAAAGTCGGCCTTAATCTGTAGCCACACTGGCCTGAGACACTCACTGCAGCCCTTCTTCTGCCTCAGGTCCTCCCAAATGTCCGCCCAACTTCCCCGCCCAGTTATTCTCTATTCACAGAAAAGTTGTAAATGCTGCCACCTGTTGACCAAGTGTGCACATGCATCCCATCCACTTGCAGCATCCCTGCCCAGGTGGCATCTCCTGTGTTCTGGGCACTAGAAGTGGGCACTTCCTAGCGCTCAGGTGGGTGGGTGGGGGGCTGTCAGCAGCCTAGTTAAGTGGGACAAGTGCCACACTGGCATGGCAGTCTCCATGGATGACCCACTGTGATGAGTAGTGGCCAATCAGGTCCATGTTTCCTGTCTGTCTCCTCTGCCTTGCTCCTTCCCTGTCTCCCAGTCCCTTGTATGGGTATGCGGGAGCATATGCAAGTGCTGAGTTTGAACTTGGAGTCTTGAATCTTCCCTCTTGCTGAGTTTGCACTCTCCAAAATGGCTACTCTTACTTAAGTATGGTTTTTTTCTATGACATATTTTCACGGGTCATATTTTAACCTGGAATTTATATGAGGATTTTTTCTTTCCATGAGCTGATAAATAATTCATTCATTGTTCCAGGAACTGCAGTCTCATTCAGTTCCAAGGGTAGGTCTCTGAAGGGAACTTGGATCAGTAGATAACAAATGCTACTGTATACATCAGAAAAGCAAAATGCCTACATTTCTTTTACCCTTCCCCCTCCCGTCTATATGAGTATATGAATGAGTATCTCATTCATATAGACATTTTTGATTGATATGTCTTTATACAGTACTCCTCTGTCAGCATGGTCATTAAAAACAAACAAACAACATGTGCTCCCAGTGATTAAAGGGCCAGGCTCACACACTTTCCCTGGCAGTGTTTTTGGCAGCATATGGTGTTAGGATTACACTGGAGGGACTTGATATTGTGCTCAGGCTAGCTTGAGACAGGGTATAGATCAGTCTGAAGAATTTTCCACCTATCACCCTTGGAATCTTAAGATCTTAGTCTACACTCTGTCTAGTCCTGAACCCTAAAGCTGTGGCTAAGAATCATATTTTAAAAATTTTGAAAATAGTTAAGTGGCGCTGATCACTTTTCAAAGCCTCATGTTCAAAGTGTCTGCCTGTTCTCGAGGACCTATGCCAGGACCCCCAATATCTGTGGAGGCTCAGCTATGTCCAGGGCTCTAGGACACCGCACCACTGTTGTTTCTGTAATGATTAGATGTGAACTAACAGGCAAGCCAGCCTCCCCTGTCCACCTCAGCTTCTGTGACAAGCCAGCCTCCCCTGTCCACCTCAGCTTCTGTAACTAAGTCTTCTCCTCCTACCTTATTGTGAAGAAAAAAATGGCAGTTCCTACAAGCCCAGATTTCTATTTTGTTATCTTTCTACATTTAGAAAACTGGACAGACATGTGATTTTTACAACAACCAAATAGTTTCCAAAGGACTTGGTTACTTTTGAAATCAATCTCAAGGTGTAACCCTGACCTGCCTAGAACTTGCTATGTAGACTAAGCTAGCCTCAAACACACGTCCGTCTTCCTCAGTTCTGGGATTAATGATGTATGCCACCACATTCAGTCAGGCTTACATATTTTAGGTAAACCTTTCTTTCTTTCTTTCTTTTTTTTTTTTTTTTTTCCGAGACAGGGTCTCTCTGTGTTAGCCTTGGCTGTCCTGGACTCACTTTGTGGACCAGGCTGGCCTCGAACTCACAGCGATCGGCCCACCTCTGCCTCCCGAGTGCTGGGATTAAAGGCGTGCGCCACCACGCCCGGCTGGGTAAACCTTTCTTTCTCTGTTTGAAACAGGGTCTCACTTATTTCCTAAGGTGACCTGAAAGACCCAGCTCTCCTGACGTAGTCTCTCAAGTACTGGAATCTTGGGCATTTGCTACTTTCCTCCTGGCATATTTTAAGTGTACCATTTGGAATTCTTAGGTTACATGGTACATGCGTAGGTAAAGGTGCCTGTTGATTCCAGATTTCAAGGCCTGAGGTAACCTAACAGTGAAGAGACTCTGCTCCTTTCTTTAGCAGAAGAGGAAATGGAGAAAGTGTGGCCTGCCCAACAGCACAAGAAAGTAGTTCAGACAAATTTTAGCCCACGCTGGGTTAGTGGTTTTTCAGTTTAGTGCAGTCTGTTTTGATCATGTGACTGCTTAAACTAAGCATAGAAACTGGCCTATAAAACAGAGGCAGTTACAGAGTCATGGTCAACTCCTTTTGGACTATGTAGATTTTATTATTCCTGGACTTGCAATTGATTTATTTTAAAGATTTATTTATTATGTATACAATAACCTGCCTGCACATGTGCCTGCAGCCTACACTCCAGAGGAGGGTACCAGATATCCTTACAGATGGTTGGGAACCACCATGTGGTTGTTGGGAATTAAACTCAGGTCCTTTGGAAGAGCAGCGAGTGCTCTTAACCTCTGAGCCATCTCTCCAGCCCACTCTTGATTTTGTTTGTTTGTTTGTCTAGGGTTCCCGAGAACATTAGTGCAGGCAGAAGCCCTGGACAGAATCTGTGATGTGGACCTAGTGATCAGCTTGAATATTCCTTTTGAGACACTTAAAGATCGTCTGAGCCGGCGATGGATTCACCCGTCCAGCGGAAGGGTCTATAACCTGGACTTCAACCCACCTCAAGTTCTGGTAAGATACACAGAGTGCTGCCTAAAGGGCATATGTGTACTATGGGGCTGTGGGGGGAGGCATAGAAAAAGTTTAAATCTGGCAGTAATCAAGGAGAGAGAACTAGGACTGAACAGCCTGGTGACCTGGGAAAGTGGGACTCTCCTCGTTGTTTCATTAAACTGTTGATGATCATTGGCTGGCGATTAAGACAAGGCCTTGATGAGCTCTTTTTAAAGTGACATGGCAATGTACATTTAAAAAGGACTAAAAGTTAGAATTTTTGTTTAATTGGCTGTTGTTGAGGATGGCCTGAGCGAGTGAAAAAGATGTGCTTTTTGTCAGTGTTTATAGTGGCCAAAAAGCAAATAAAAAGAAATGGTCATCTATAAGACTTTAAATACATTGGACAATATCTGCATAATCTTAGATTATAGAATTGTTTTTTTTTTTTTTAAAGAATAAATATAGTAGTTTCTCTGCCCTACAGTGCTGGGAATCAAAATCCTTGGGCCTTGTGTATAGTCATCAAAAATACTACTATTGAGGCACAGCTCCACCCCACTCATTCCTTTTAGGCAGCGCAGGCTGAGTCTAGCTCACTGTTCTATAGCCTCAAGCTCCCAAATGCCTGAGAGATTATGGGTGTGCACCCCGTGCCTGGTCCAGATAAGTTAAGTTCTGACTCCCTGATAATGGCTGTTTGAGTCTGTTACTGCTGGACTGGAATAGGTGGCGTGGCATCTTTGGGTAAATCTTTTTAAGGAAAGGGCCTTGATTGTAGATGGAAGCAGTAATTACATTGCAGGAAGTTACTTTTTTAAGGTGGCGTCACCACTGTTGGTCGCCGTAGTGCCAGTAGTGTTCTTAATGATGTAAATTCATTTATGGCAAGTCTTCTTTTTTGTTACTTTTTTTTCCTCCTAACTAGTTGATTTGTTCATTTCATAGTTTCATTTTGTTGACCAGCCTGGTCCTAGCCTTCTGAGTGGCTGGGTAAACAAGAGTGTGCCACTGACGTGTAACCTAAGATACCGTAGATAGAAGTGTGAAATACAGACAGGAGAACAGAAACCTTTATCTCAGAAGCTGACCAATTCTTATAATACCCAAAAAGCTTTATCTACTGGCATGTTACTTTGCAAAGCCCAGCTCTCCTCGAAAGAAGACCTGATTACAGTGCTGTTTCCAGAGGTAGCCGTGCAAGTGAACAGTCAGCTGCACCAACCACCGTTGCTCCCCAGGAGAGAGCAAGGCTGGTGGCCCAGTGTCATTCTGCCATTCCTGAAGCAGTGCAGTGTTCGCTGATGCTCTAAAGATGAGTTCTAAGCATTGTGGCCGACAGGTCAGGCATGGCCTCTCCTCCTCACCTGTGATAACGCACCATCAGTGTGAATCCCAAGGTCCCCAGCTGCAGCAGGATGTCAGTGGTCTTGGTCAGTTTTAATGGTCCGTCTGAGTTGCCCAAGCCTATTCCTCCTCAGTCCGCCTTTGCCAGATACACTTCTGCAGCTTAAAAGCAGCTGTGAACCCAGGAGCAGAATTCTGATGCTGCTACTGTGCTGTGTGCAGGCAGCTATGCTCTCTGGAAGATTGAAAGTGTGGAAAGGGAAATTTGTTTATGTAGCTCTGGCTATGTAGATCAGATTGGCTTTGAACTTATAGACCCACCTGCCTCTGCTGGCATTATAGGTATGTGCAACCATGTCCACTAACATTTTTTATGTATTTAAATTTCTCATTTTGCAGAATGTTTGTCTCTGATGGTCCTGGGTGTTTGTCATGTCTGTTTTGACCTTAGGACATGTCATTTATTTCAGAGACTACTCCATAGCAGTTTGAAGGTTGACAGATGGTATTGAGCCATTAAAAAAAATTTTTTTTGTTCTTTTATTACAGTTATTTGTTTGTATCATGTACATTTGGATGTGTACATGTGTGGGTGCCATGGCACAGGTGTGGAGGACTAAGGTTAATGTATAAAGCTCAATTCCCAGCACCCACATGGCAGCTCACAACTGTCTGTAACCCAGTTCCAGAGGATCTGACACCCCCATACAGACACACGTACCGGCAAAACACCAATGCACATAAAATAAATAAATCTATCACTTAGTAGTAGTAGTAGTGGTGGGGTGTGTTTAAAAGTACGAACAGTTAAGATTTAATGCCTTTCTCAGGACATGAGGTCAGCTCAAGGAAGCCCAGGGCTGTTGGCTGTGTGGTTTGAACAAGGAAGACCTTGGGCATGCCCAGTGGTTGGTCGTGTTAACTGGCTTCTCTGGTATTTCAGGGGATTGATGACATCACTGGTGAGCCACTGGTCCAACAGGAAGATGATAAACCTGAAGCGGTTGCTGCCAGGCTAAGGCGGTATAAGGATGCAGCAAAACCAGTCATCGAACTGTACAAGTGAGTGTGTTGTCTTGGTGTATTCCTAACAAAGACCTATTAGATGATCGTAGGGCCTGGTGGGGAGGGCACCGGGCTGGCCCAGGTAATGTTTCTTCCAGCTAAGTCTAAAGGCGCAAACCTCCCAGAGGTGGATGAAGTGGTGGTGGAGTGGTATATACGAGATACATATTTACTTTGGAACTATTAGAACAAGGACTTAAACCTAGTTAATCCATTTGTACAATTGTCTAGACTTCTCTCCTTTTGAGGTGGTGGGGTGGTGTCAGGTGGGGGTTCATGCATGCTATACAGTTGTTCCACCTCTCGCTCCAGCCCTTAACACTCCCAGCGGGCCCCCCCCCACCCCCGTTTCCCTATTTAATTGGCTCAGATATTTTGACATTATTTCTGTGTAAATAGGTGACTCAGACAGACCAGGCCTGACTGGAAAACTATAAACAGAACAGGGGATGGTGCCCGCTTTAACCCTGGATCTTAAAAGGCCTGTCTTGATGTGATGCTAAGCGACCTAATGGTGTTTATTTGGATTGCATTTCAGGAGCCGTGGTGTGCTCCACCAGTTTTCTGGGACGGAGACTAACAGAATCTGGCCTTACGTTTACACACTTTTCTCAAACAAGATCACACCTATTCAATCCAAAGAAGCGTACTGAGCCTGCATTGGACGAGCCAAGAAGACCCAGTTGTTCACTCAGTCGTGTGCAGTCTTGGTGCCCTGGCCAAATTAGAAGCTAGCTGAGATAGCGTGCAGCATCTTTTCTAGGTTAAGTGATGAGGAAACGGGGAAAATCTAGTGGGTAGAAAAGATTCACGAAGAAGGAAACCCTCCTGCCTTTTGATGAGAAGGGGCAGCCTGCAGGTGCCAGCGCCCTTCGAGGGAAAGCAAGTAGTACACACTGGATTTCTACCAGTGTGGAGCCTACACTCTAGCTGGGTTGACAGCCACGTGCTACCAGGGCCTCTTTGCATGCAATAGTGGCCTCTCTGGTGTATCTCACCTCCCACAGGCTGTTAAACCACAGCACTGTAAGCCTGAGAACTTGAAGGCCCGTGGTCCTGGCTTGTCCACTGCCACGCCCTCTGATGACAATTGAATTGACACTAATTGCACTCAGTGGCTGCTTCTCCCCAGTGACTGTTTCTCCCTCGGATCTCAGACATCTTAGTTTCTATTGGCTGTATCTTCTCTCATCTGCTTGCTCCCCTCACAGGCTATTAGTGACGTGATAGTTTCTGCATTTACCCCTCTGGCGTCTTCTTTTTTACAAACCAGAACTAGATGATTGGGTTCAGTCCCTGAGTTCCCTGGGCACTGAGCCCAGCAGAAGGCTTACTTTGTTAAACAGCTGCTCTGACTGTCTTGAGCCCACTCTGTACCTTTTATTGTTTTAAGAAAGATGCCCCCAAAGTCTTCAGGAATTCTTGAGGGGGGGGAGGAAATGCTCATTTATGGAACTGTAGGGTGATTGTATCTTCTATACAGAAGTAGTAATTTATAGTTTTCAGTGGACTAATGAGATGGTTGGGTTCAAGGCAAAATGAGTATTGAACATGCTGCTAAATACTAATGCTGCCAGTGTTTCTGTGAGTGATCCAAGCAGATGGTGAGAAGTCAAAGGGAAAAAGTCTGTGGGCTTGGAGCATCTTGCGCTAGATGTACCTAGCGCCTGCACTGAGTAAGACGCCTTTACCATTTTGGGAATGCGGAATCTTTTTGTTTTCTTCCTGTTTCAAAGATGCAGTCTGTAGGTGGCCATAAAGTCCAGAAGTGAAGATAACTAATATTTTGTCAATCATCATGTCAGTGAAACATTTGTTAGAGATTTTCCTCCTTTTTAAGACTTGTTGGCCACCCTTCCCTGGGAAGAACACTGAAATGTCTTCCTTCTGCCTTAAAAAGGTGTCCTGCATCTGCCTGTCCCCAGAGAGTGTCCTTTATTACTGTTGGTGATTTAGTGTGACACCTCAGAGCCTGGTGGGGGGTGGGGTGGACTTAGCACTTTAGTGGGAATGAGACGTTATTAGATTCTGAAGGTGTTGTGTGACTCCCCCAGTCCATTCACCGCCTTGAATCCTGTGTGCCAGCGAGTCCGTCTTCTTCCTGTGCTGCCTGGACACTTGTGGTTCCTCTCACTTGTCCTTCCATGTGC
>OU015743.1:160785061-160828384 GCA_907169655.1 Acomys percivali
AAAAAAAAAAAAAAAAAAAAGAACTGGGGTGTATAGTTTCTTTAATTGAAGAGACTGAGGTAAAAGTAGCCAGAGAGGAGCAGAAATGGTGTGCAAAAGGAAAAAGAAAGTGGCAGAACAGGCGAGCACACCAAACGACTGTTGCTATGGAGGAAGTGGGTAGAAATCGAAGGGTTTTGTTTAAAGCTGACAGAGCAACTAGTTGATTTTAAACGTAGTTAAAAACAGGAGAATCAGCTCCCTTCATGCCAGGATGGTCTGTGGGGAAGGGAGGTGGTTAGTGGGACCGGCCTGGAAGAGCAAAACTGTCAATGTGGAAGCCAAGGGTTTGGATCGGGCATGCATGGTGGGGATTTCTTTCCCTTCACATTTTGAAGACAGGAGTATTGAACTATAGGAATAAATGTTTAGCATTCTCAATATATTTTTGACATTGTCATTAGCAATCAACCTACTACAAGAGTTACCTTCCAGTCCCTTTCCCAGTGTTGTGCCCCCAAACATGTGAGAATTTTTGTTGACTTTCTATAGGGAATGGAAGCCGGGGAGAATGTATGGAGGAATTGTTTTGTTTTTTGTTTTTCAAGATAGAGTTTCTCTGTGCAGTCTTGGCTGTCATGGAACTAGCTCTGCAGACCAGGCTAGTCTTGAACTCACAGAGACCCATCTGCCTCTGCCTCCTGAGTGCTGGGATTAACAGTGTGCGCCACCACTGCCTGCCTGGCCAGATGGAGGAATTTTTAAGATGAGAATTTTGCTGATAAATACAGAATTTCTCTCAGTGGCCAGCGGCAGGATGATGAAATGGCTTCTGGCTCTTCATAACGAGGAAACCAGCTCCCCGGTGTGATGAGTGTTGTGTTGGCGTGGGCAGGTGATCTCAGGTCAAGAAGCCCTGTGAGAATTGTAAAAGCAGAAAATAGATGCAGCTAGCAAACCATTTACCAAAAGTGTGACTCACTTGTGGGGAGCTGCTCCCCACACCTAATCTTAAGAGAAGACACAATCTTTATTGTCAGTGTCATCCTGATAGCTAAAGTGGTTCTTAGTGTCCTCAATCTGAAATGTTTCTGAAGAGAAATTTTAAAAAGAGAGAAATGAAGTCCAAGAACAAGGTCCAGTGAAATTGAGGCCGAAAATCTTAAAGCGCAGCCCTGCCCCTTCTGTCTCTTGTCCATCTGGAAGACACCTTTTCTATAACAGAAAACAGATTCCTAGTGAGGTAAAAGTCTTCCTAAAGCCAGTGGCAAGCAAAGGATTCTAGGTCTGAACATAGCTAGGGACCTAGATGGAGTTTCATGGTGTCTGCATGTTTCGAAAGTTTGGACCAGCTGGGTGGTGGTGGCGCACGCCTTTAATCCCAGCACTCTCGGGAGGCAGAGGCAGGTGGATCGCTGTGAGTTCAAGGCTAGCCTGGTCTACACAGCGAGTCCAGGACAGCTAAGGCTACACAGAGAAACCCTGTCTTGAAAAAAACCAAAAAGAAAAAAAGTTTGGACCAATGGCTAGCAAGATTGCTTAGGAGTAAAAGCACTTACTGTACAAATCTGATAAATCTGAGTTCAACTCCTGGGACTCCAGATAGAAGGAGAAAACTGACTCCTGGACGTGTTCTCCAACCTTCATACATACACTACGGCATGTGAACACACACACACACACACACACACACACACACACACACACACACACATAGTAAGCAAAATGTTCTTTAAAACCAGTTTTAGCCAAAAAATTGCACCAAACAAATGTGGAGGATATTTTATTTATTGACTCCAGGTGAATAGCCCCAGGTATGTTCTTTTAAATTTTCTGTGGGGGAAAAACCCTAAATATTAATTTTGAGAAATAATATTTTAGATTGAAATGGTATAAGTTTCTAGAGGTGGTGGTAGCACCTTTAATCCCAGCACTCTAGAGACAGAAGCAGGACGATCTCTAAGCAGTTGTAGGCCTTCAACTGCAACGGCAAGGCTACTACTGACTGTCAAAAACAAAACAAAACAACAACTAAACAACAATAATAATAAATGATCATCATCAACTTTTCTATTTTTCATGATACTGGGTATTGACCTCCAGCCCAGTCAACAAGCTGGGCAAGTGATCACCTATGACCCACAGCCTTACCACCACCCGTTTTTAAAATTATATTTTGAAACTGGGTAAGTCTACATTAGCCTCTATATAGCCCAGCCAGGCTCTGAACTTCCAGTCCGCCTGCATCTGGCCCTGGAGTAACTGGTGTTATAGCTGTGAACAACCATGTGCAAGCTAACTCTCCCTTAATCTCCTAGAAATTTGCATTACAGGGCTGGACAGATGGCTCAGCGGTTAAGAGCACTGTCTGCTCTCTTCCAGAGGTCCTGAGTTCAATTCCCAGTACCCACATGGCGGCTTGCAACCATCTGTAATGGGATCTGATGCCTTCTTCTGGCCTGCAGGTGTACATGCAGGTAGACCACTCATACATAAAATAAATATGAAATTTGCATTACAGTTTCTATATCTAAACAAAATGTATGAATGTGTTGTTTTTTTAAAAATATCTATCCTATATCAAGAAACACAACACAGCACTCAGGCAGGCAGATTTCTATGCGTTCGAGGCCAGCCTGGTCTACAGAGTGAGTTCCAGGAAAGCCAGGGCAACACAAAGAAACCCTGTCTTAGGGGAAAAAAAAAAAGACAGGCACTGTGCTGCACTCCTGTAATCCCAGCACTGTGGGAGGCAGAGGCAGGCAGATCTCTGTGAGTTCAAGGCCAGCCTGGTCTACAAAGGACCAGGACAGCCAGGGCTACACAGAGAAATCCTGGAAAAGCAGTCAATGCCCTTAACCTCTGAGCTATCTCTCTAGCCCTGGGCCCATGGTGGGACTTCTAATGGAGGGAGGGGGACACCCACCACCCATAAAACCTCCGACCCAAAATTTGTCTTGCCTACAAGAAGTGTAGGGATAAAGATGGAGCAGAGATTGAGGGAATGGCAAACTAACAACCGGCCCAACTTGAGACCCACCCAATGGAAGAGGGCCAACTCCTGATTCTATTAAGGACACTCTGCTGTGCTTGCAGACATGAGCCTAGCATAAGTCTTTTGAAATGCTTCAACCAACAGCTTGTGGAAACAGATGCAGAAATAGCCAAACAGAGCTCATGGAGTTCTGTGGAAAGAGTGGGAAGAAGGAAGGAAGGAGGGAGCCGGAGGGATCAAGGTGACTTTAGGCTCCATATCATTCACTGCTAGGAGTCTCAGCTAGGGTCACCCCATAGACTCCTAGAGCCCTCTCCTGTCCAACAGATGCCTCCCCCATTTCCGTTCTCTCTGCCCTCCCCCTGACCCCCCAGGAATGTCTTTATGTGGCAGGTGTGTTCATATCCACACTGTAGAATTTGTGGAGGTTGTTCTTTTGCTTTCTTGTTTGAATTTTTTTTCTCAAATATTTCCCTATATTACCCAGGGTACCCTGGGGTTTGTCATTCCCCCACCATCTGCTCTGGATAGCGATTACGGAAGGGTGTCACTGTGCCTATGAAGTTTAATTTTTTATCTTCTAAAGCAAAAGATCTGTCTCTGAGATAAAATATTCAAAGCATTAAAATTTGTTTCATTTTAAAGTATACAACAGTATGTTCCCAATGCTGAAGCTTTATATTTTTTTCTTAATTATCAAAGTATTTAATAGAATACATCTTAGCTTTGAAATGTTTGTCACGAAAGCCTGTTTATGATTGGTTTTTTGTTGGTTTGGTTTGGTTTGGTTGAGCTCATAAAGGCAGTTTTTTCATTTTCTGTGGTTCCTCCTAGACAAGCCATTAGAAAGTGTCAGTGGGGAACAAGAACATAAGAAGTGTGTATATAACCGGGTGTGGTGGCCTTTAATCCCAGCACTCGGGAGGCAGAGGCAGTCAGATTGTTGTGAGTCCAAGGCCAGCCTGGTCTACAAAGTGAGTCCAGGACAGCCATGGCTACACAGAGAAACCCTCTCTCGAACGCCCCCCCCCCCAAGAAGTGTGTGTGTGTGTGTGTGTGTGTGTGTGTGTGTGTGTGTGTGTGTGTGTGATTGGGAGCTGGGGAGGCTTGCTTCCTTACAGTCTTCTAGCAGGGTGTTTTTGCCTTCATTGTGTAAATCATAATTTACCTTTCTTATGGCATTTGTAAGCTTTTTAAAATGGGGGAGTTATTTTAAGGAATTTTTAATGAATGAAGGCAATATATTTGGTTGAAGTGATTACTATTTTTGGTAAATGACTATCTGGTAATTTAGAAGTAAAATTAAAGTTACTATTTGTTTGGTAATTAAATAATTTAAATTAAATTAAACTAAATTACAATGACTACTTATTTGGTAATTCTGGAGTACTCATTTTAACTGTTTCGAAGTACAGGTAATAATGTCTAAAATAAAGAACATTCTAGCTGGAAATTTTTCCATGTGAAAAGTTTTTATCTTTTTTTCCTTCTTTAAATTGTCACTAATTTCCAGTTTTCCTGCACATGGTCAAAGAAGGAATTTTAAGTTTACTGTTTCTACTTTAAGGCACTATTTGGATTTGGTGCTGGGGTTAAAGCTGCTGAGTCACAGCCCCTCCCCCTTGTATAAAATACTTGAGGTTCTGGTCCTCCCGTGAGTGCTCAGAACTAAGTGTGTCCCCTCCTGCTGCATTGCCGCAGGGACAACTCCAGAGACTTCCGTTATTAGCTTCATGCAGTGCTGCCTGTGAGTGGATCCTTAACCGGGAGCACGCTGGGAGCACACCGGGAGCACACTGGGAAACACATTGGGAGCACATTGCGACAATGTTGCTGTGCCAGGCTCCTCGGACTCTGTAGACAGAACCAGGACATCCCCACTCACCAGCTCTGAAGAGACACCTTTCCCACTTTCTTTTTCTTTTCTTTCTTTCTTTCTTTCTTTCTTTCTTTCTTTCTTTCTTTCTTTCTGTTATTTATTTATTTATTTATTTATTTATTTATTTATTTATTAATTAGCGGTTAAGCCAATTTATTAAAATAGCTGACTTAGGTGTCTGCAATTGGTGACTTCAACTTCCACTCTTGGCTCAGTACTGATGTAAGTAATCTGTTTAACAATCTCAGAAGTTCTGTGTAAGTCAATGAGTCACTTGTGGATTCTCATCTGGAAACGATCCCAAGTCTTGGAACCTTCACCACAAGGAGTTTTTCTGGTAGTGGTTCTCAGTGTCTTGGTAGGCACACGCACCAATCTTTTCACTTTCAGATTCTTTTCCTTTGCGCCTCTGATCAAGTCGGCACACACTTTCTCCAGCGACTTTACGTTGTGGCTGGTGAGCGTGATTCGAATTCGGTGAATGGCCGCCTCCGGTTCCACGGGTGTCTTTCTGGTATCTTTAAAGGCCATGGCTGTGGCGCAGCTTCCTGACGGACTTGTTCCTCAGCAGGAGCGAACAGCAGCAAGGACCGGAGCAGAGTGAACAGAACTCCGCTGCAAGCACCACACGCACCAAGGCATCTCAGAAAGGCACACCTTTCTCCCATTTTCAACAGTTAATCTGCAACACTTTTGCTTCTTCACCACCTGTCTGCAACCTAATATCCGGTTGTTCTTTTTTTTTTTTTTTTTTTTTTTTTGGTTTTTCAAGACAGGGTTTCTCTGTAGCCTTGGCTGTCCTGGACCCGCTTTGTAGACCAGGCTGGCCTCGAACTCACAGCGATCCACCTGCCTCTGCCTCCCGAGTGCTGGGATTAAAGGCGTGCGCCACCACGCCCGGCTGATCCGGTTGTTCTTTATCCCACTGGAGGCTAAAAGGAGAGATCAAGGAGGGATATTGACTGTTTCCATTTTTTAAATCCTAGGCTAGGACTGGGATAGAGGTAGTTTAACACTATTCCTACCTGCCCGGTTTGTACATTCCCTTCTGTTTCATGTGGATATATTAACATTTATTGTGAACTTATATTCTCTTTTGATGTTGTCATTATAAGACAGGAATTTTTCCTCCTTATTTTTAGTTGTTTCATAGTATCCTGGTGTATCAATTATTATATAATTTGATTTTAAAACATTTTTTACTAAGTGAAAAACCATTTATTTGATTTTAAAAGGAATACAAATTAGTATATAAAGTTCACACAGTATGGAGAAATGTAACATGGTGCATGCGCTTAATATTTTCGTGCCCTAGCTGGGCATGGTGGAGCATACACACCTTTAATCTCAGCACTCAAGAAGGTAGAGGCAGGCATATGACTATGAGTTCGAGGCCAGCCTGGTCTACAAAGTGAGTCCAGGACAGCCAAGGTTACACAGAAAAACCCTGTCTCAAAAAACCAACTGACCAACTACCCCTCCCCCTGAAAAAAATTGGTGCTGTTTCCTAGGTTTTTTCTTACTGATCAAAGATGTAATTCATTTCTCAGTCTATAATCTGTGCTATTAACAATGATAGCAACAATAGCATGAAAAGCCTCCTGTATTATGTAATCCCAAAGAATGTCTTGTATGCCTTTTTAAAAAAGGATTTATTTACATTATTTTTTATGTGTATGAATTTTGCCTGCATGCATGTATATACACCACATGTGTGCTTGGTGCCTGTGGGGGTCAAAAGAAGACATCAGATTCCTTGGAGTGGGAGTTACAGATAGTTGTGAGCTGCCATGTGGGTGCTGGGAACCCAACCTGTGTCCTCCAGAAGAGCAAGGAGTGTTCTTCTTAATTAATTAATGTACCTCTCAACCCCAGTTTCCCCTTGCTCCTCTCCTCCCAGTGCCACACCCCCACAAACACACACACCTCCCCTCTGCATCCTCAACCACTCCTCCTTCATGTCTCTTCAGAAATGGGCAGGCCTCCCATTCGTATCAACCAGCCCTGGTATGCATATCATGTTTCACTAAGACTAAGTGCAGTTTCTCCTACTGAGGCTAGATGAGGGAGCCCAGTAGGAGGAAAGGGTCCCAAAGGCAGGTGACAGAGTCAGAGACAGCCCCTGACCTGCTGTTAGGAGTCCCACATGAAGGACAAGCTATTTCTGTAGCTTATGTGCAGAGAGCCCAGGTCAGTCCCATGCAGGCTTCTTGGTTGGCAGTTCGGTCCCTGTTGGGCCCCTATGAGCCCAGGTTAGTGATTCTGTGGGTTTTCTTGTGGTGTCTTGCAACAAGTGCTCTTAACCCCTGGATCAACTCTCCAGCTTAAAGATGATTTTTGTTTGTTTGTTTTAAATTTATATTGTGAAAATTTCCAGAACTTCCATAGGGTGGAGAGAACGGTCTGATATATTTTATATACCAATCGCCTGCCTTCAGCTCTCATCAGCTCACCCAGTCTGTGTCATCCTTGTCCCTATGCTTGGATTTATTTTAATGTGTGTGTGTGTGTGTGTGCATACATGCAGAAGCATGTGTGTTATTGTTAATTTTACCTGTATGTCTAATAATGTTTACATTAGGCCTATAATTATTATTACAGCAGTATAACCTGTTAGCAATCAATCAAGACACAGACATCTGTAATATTTTAAAATGGCCTTAGTTAACCTGGGGCAGGGCAAGTATTAATTCCCTAAACTACTTCCCATAGTGGGGCAGGTATGGGATCCCATGCCATCTACTTCTAGCATTTTCTATCAAGCTACCTTCCATCTGTCATCTGAAATACTTGCTAATGTTCTTCATCTGGGCCAGATTCTCCATCCACGCTGGTCATGTGCTTCTCCTCCAACTAAACCATGGTGGCTTCTTCTCCTCTCTTCTCCTCTGGTCTCTCCTCTTCCCAAGATTCTCTCTTTCTCCCCCAGCCCGGGAACCTTAGCCCCACCTATCTCATTTGCCCTGCCCAGGTGTGAAGGCCTTATATTAATTAGCATCAAAACACATCAGACTAATACATGTGCATATGTGTGCACGTGGATGCCAGAGGACAATCTTGAGTGTCATCATCAGGAAACCTGTACATCTCTTCAGAGATAAGATCTCTCATTGGCATAGAACTCACCAGTTAGGCTAGACAAGCAAACCCCAGGGGTCTGCCTGTCTCTAAGTCTCCAGCACTAGGATTACAAGTATGTACCACCACTCCCTAGGATTTTTATGTGGGTGCTTTTGGCTAGAACAGAGGGCTTCATGTCTGTGACTATTTTCAAGTACAAAAGAACATCATAGATTAGTGTGCGCTTTTCAAAGTTTTCAGTCTTCCTTGCCTACGTTCCCATAGCATTCACTGCTCCACCTCCAAGATGGAGCTCGACATCCTCCTTGCTCTTGCATCCTATCCCCTCATTGGCCTTGAATTTACCATCCTCCTGCCTCAGCCTGCCAAGTAGTGGGATCACAGGCATACTCTACCACACCTGGACATCCCAGTCATTTCAGACTAAGATACAGCTTCAGTCTGGCTCACTGAGGGCTGTGTCCTTGCACAGGAAGTATATCTTTCTAGAATGTTTCTTCTTTGCTTGTCCAAACCCCTTTCTTTCCTAATCCAGCTCTTACTAGCTTGCCCGTAAGGTTTTTCTTGCACCACCCAGTGTGTGTTCTGTAGCATTTGCATTTCAGATTTAGCATGATTTGATCTTATTCAGACATTAACCTCCTTTCAGATGCCAGCTGGCAGTGGGTTTCCTTCACTGTCTTCTCTGAGTTATTTCTTCACTGTACAGGCACTAATTTAGTGCAGTACTATTTGTCTACATGTTGCTATTTCCTGTGTTGTTGGAGTCCTTTGCCTATGCCTATATACTGAAGTAATTAACCTGTGTTTCCTTTACATTAAGAGTATATTCAGGACTGGAGAGATGGCTCAGAGGTTAAGAGCACTGTCTGCTCTTCCAGATGTCCTGAATTCAATTCCCAGCAACCACATGGGAGCTCACAACTATCTATAATGAGATGTGGTGCCCTCTTCTGGCCTGCAGGTGTATACTATATACATAATAAATAAATCTTTTTTAAAAAAGAATTATTCAAAATGAATATATTTTTGGTGAAGGATAAAAGATATTAATCTAGTTTCATCCTTTTATATATGGAAATTCAGTTTTCCCTGTCTTATTTGTCAAAGAGGCTGTCATGTAAAAATTAAAAAGCTATTTTAATGTGTATATGTGAGTATATGCCACATGTGTGTAGATGCCTGCAGAGGCCAGAAGACAGCACTGGATCCCCTGGTGCTGCAGTTATAGGCAGTTGTGAGTCACCGAAAAAGGATGCTGAGCACTGAACTCGGGCCGGCTGGAAAACCAGCAAGTACTCTTATTCACCGGATTTTCTTTTAATGCTTTTATCAGAAGGTAGGTGCTGTAGCTCATTGGGTTTATGTCTAGTCCATCTTTTCTGTTGGTTTATGTGTCTATTTTTGTCACTATGGCTCTGCAGGACAATTTGAAGTCAGGCATTATCACAGCCCTACCATTGCTATGTTGGTTACGACTCCTTTAGCTGGTCTGGGTCTTTTATCTTTCCATATGAATTTCAGAATTTTTTTTTAAAGTTCTGTAATTTTTAATTCTTATGTCATAAGTATTTTGATGGAGATTGCATTAAATCTATATATTATTTTTTGTAAAATAGATCGTCTCACAATATTAGTTCTCCCAATCCATGACCACCTGCACTCTTTTTACATTTGAGTATTTTGTTCACTTCCTTCAGAGGTCTGTCACCTCCTTGAGTAACTTGTTTTTCTATAGTTCAACATAAAGTTTGTGTTTTCCCACAATATTAGTCCTGCAGGCATAGACTCAAGGAACCCCCATAAATCAGTATTTGAGAAACTGTAAAATTGTAAAATACAAGATGCTTGTTCCCTTGTCCAGCCTTGCTCGCCTCTCTCAGTTCTCATTAATGCTAACTTCAAAAGTTCCACCCTAGTTCCCAGAATAGTTACATGTAAGTTTCCATATATCAGATGTCCCCATACGGCTTTCAATAACCGCCCTAGAGACCCACACCCAAGCCCCCACAAAGAGCTTCCCAATGCCAGATGTCCTAATGTCCATATGGTCTAATTTGATAAGCAACCCCACCTGCTTTGTGGTTTTAGCCTTTAAAACTAGCCTGTAACAGCCACTCAGGGTCCTTCACCTCCTGAGTGCTGAGGGACCCTGACACATCGACAATTGGGACTTCTGAAAGATTTAGTTATTTATTAGGTATACAGTGGTCTGCCTGCATGTACACCTGCGTGCCAGAGGAGGGCACCAGATCTCGTTGTAGATGGTTATGAGCCACCATGTGGTTGCTGGGAATTGAACTCAGGACCTTTGGAAGAACAGACAGTGCTCTTAACCTCTGAGCCATCTCCGCAGCCCCTGAGATAGCATCTCATTACACAACTCAGAGTGTCCTGGAACTCATGATCCTTCCTGCCTCTAACTCCTGCGGGCTGCAATGAAGACCATTTGATTCTTACGTGTATCTGTCAGCATGGGCAAGTCGCTTACCTTCTTGTCTAATTCTTGGGGGCCAGCCTGCACAGCTGTCCCTGTCCTGTCAACCTACTGTTTCTTCCTACCCCATCTCCACTCTGCTCAGAGAACAGGACTCATTGCTTGCTTCATGATGCAGTCTTATGCACAGGCCACTGGGACCCTCCCTCTACAGCCCTCAGCCTCCCCACCACCACCCCTCCCCGATCCGTATCTCTAGAAAGCTCTACTTTACAGCTCCTTGTCTGTCTTCAATTGAGATCTCTCCCTCTTTAACAACCCACCCACGATTGGTAAGAAGAAATAGATGTCATTACTCAGAAAAGTCAGGAAAAAAAAAAAAAAAAAAAGAAAGAAAGAAAAGTCAGGAAACATAGAATGCTAAATGTAATTCAGAAGGATTTGCCCACATGGCTATCAAATACTCTTATTTGGGTTTTGAGGTCTGTTGGGAGATGCCTGGCAGGCAGCTACAGCCAGGAATATACTCACCTACTGTTATGTTGCCGGCAGAGCCCGGCTGTGTCAGGTATTTATTACTTCCTCAGTATCCAGCTGTACATGTGAATAGAAAGGCTGAACTGCTGGAACAAACATCTGTGTTTGTCCCAGTGCTGGGGCCTGGCTTTGGCATTCTTTTCTCACACTGCACTTTTATGTGACTTGTGTCATGTCAGTGTTTGAATTCTTTCCTAGGGGAACATAGACAAATGCCCCCTCCCCCTCCCCCAGCCCTTGCAGATCATCAATGACAAACCAAAGTAAGATTCTGTCAAAGTGCAGTTTGGAGAGCCAATGAGTTATTGGGCTTACTTACAGAGCATGATTGAGATGGTACCTACAGGAGTGTGGGTGACTCCCTAAAGCAGCTGCTCCTCCAGGAAGTCCACCCCCAATGGATAATGACTTCCCCATAGCTATGTAGAGGAAGTTCCCCTCTTAGATTACTTTTCTCACATGAGGCCTGAGGTCAAGGGGCTAAGGTGCAACTAGGGTGGGATTGCATACAGTGGTCTGAGCGTACAGGAAGGGAGCTCTCCAGAATTTCTGTGAGGGTCCAATGACCCTCCCCACCCCTACCTTCTATGAATGAGCTGTAAATTGTCACCAGGCCCCATCTTGTGGCTCTCTTGCAGGTTGTCAAAGCTGCTCTGAAAGCTGCCACACCAGAGACTAGCACTCCACATGCAGGGACCAAGGCTCCCACCATCTCAGGCCTCAGTTTGATGCTAGATTTTTCTGCCTCCACCCAGTTGATGTGCGCAGAAGGGAAATTGGGGTGGGTTGCATGAGAGTTTTAGAGTCCAGGCCTCCACTGGTGTGTGTGTGTTTGTGTGCTCAAGTGTGTGCGAACGTGTGTGTGTGTGTGTGTGTGTGTGTGTGTTTTCTTTTTTTTAAGATTTATTTATTTATTATGTATACAATGTTCTGTACGCATGTGTGCCTGCCCACCAGAAGATGACACCAGATCTCATTATAGATGGTTGTGAGCTACCACGTGGTTGCTGGGAATTGAACTCAGGACCTCTAGAAGAGCAGACAGTGCTCTTAACCTCTGAGCCATCTCTTCAGCCCCCGTGTGTGTGTTTTCTAGTCCTTTAGCCAGACTTAGTCCTGTGGCTGTGACCACCTGAAAGATGGACTCTCCTTGCACTGACTGGGCTGCACAGGCCAATTCGCCACCGTGAAAGTATTCTACAAGAATTTGATGCTTGTTTGTTTGTTTCGTTTTGTTTTTCCTGACAATGTTTTTCTGTGTAGCCTTGGCTGATCTGAACTTGCTTTGCAGATTATAGATTAGGTTGGCTTTGAACTCATAAGGATTGGCCTGACTCTGCCTCCCAATGTGCTAGGATTACAGGTGTGGGCCATGGGGCCCAGATTTATTTATTTATTTATTTTGACAGAGTTTTTCTGTATAGACCTGGCTGTCCTGGAATTTGTTCTATAGACCAGGCTGGCCTTGAACTCAGAGATATGCCTGCTTCTGCCTCCCGAGTGCTGGGAATTTTATTTTTCCTGAGACAGGGTTTCTCTGTGTAGCCTTGGCTGTCCTGGACTCACTTTGTAGACCAAGCTGGCCTTAAACTCACAGAGATCCTCCTGCTTCTGCCTCCCAAGTGCTGGCATTAAAAGCGTGTGCCACCACTGCCCCGCCCAGAACTCAGTGGTTTGTAAAAGAACATTAATATGGCAAATAAATTGTAGCCTTCTCAGGTTGTTGATGCCAGTCCTGGTGTTCTTATGCTAGGCTTAGCTGAGTAGGGACTCAGAAATGGTTTCTAGGTTTCTGACATTTCTAAGTTGGGGCAGTATTTAGCCCTGGAGAAATGGCCTTCTTTCCGTGCATGTCCCCTGCTCAGAGATACTTTGTTCTTTTTTTTTTCTTTCTTTTTCTTCTTTTTGTTTTGTTTTTGTTTTTGTTTTTTGTTGTTTTGTTTTTTGTTTTCAAGACAGGGTTTCTCTGTGTAGCCTTGGCTGTCCCGGACTCACTTTGTAGACCAGACTGGCCTCGAACTCACAGCGATCCGCCTGCCTCTGCCTCTGCCTCCCGAGAGTGCTGGGATTAAAGGCGTGCACCACCACGCCCGGCGACACTTTGTTCTTAAAGTAGGACATTCACTGAGCATACTGCATCTGATCCCTGGTAAGAATGCGGGGAGGTGATTGTCTGGTGGGACTCAAGGTGCTAGGTTGCCTTTAGAGACAATTTTCAACAACCCTGCACACCTTGCAGGTGCATATAGTCCTCTCATCAAGAAGCGGAGCCTGCGGCTCCTCTCTGGAAGAGCCGAGCCTGGGACTGACTTGCCCAGCAGAATATACAGGAAATCGTTTGTGGGTTCTTTTGGGCCAACGCTTGAAGGAAAGCCAGCATCTCTGCCTTCCTTCTTTTTGGAACCCAGCCACCACTTGAGAGGAAGTCAATGCAGCCATGTGTAGAAGAGCCAAGGACGTTGGCAGAGCTCCTGGCAAAGCCCAGCACCATCTCGTCAGCAGTGGGAGCCAGTCACGCCAGAGTGGGGACTTTTGAGTCCTGAGTAGCTCTAGCTGTGGAGCTGTGAGCTGCTGTGGACACCGCCCAGCCCACAGAATCTGCAGCTCCTAAACCACTGGTGCTGTTTTCAGCTGTTGGGCGACAGGGCTTTACTGTGCAGCAATAGGCGAGCGAATGAAGTTCCTCAGAAGCCCTGGAACATTTTGCCTGAGCAAGGTCCCCTCCTCGCACACCTGCTGCCCTGTGTAAGTTGTTCTGGCTGGGGCGCTTTACGCGGGTGCCACCCTTTGCCTTAGTTACTTTTCTGTTGCTGTGAAGATACACCAGGACTGAGGGAACTTGTTTTGTTTTGTTTTCTTCCCTTGAACTCACAGAGACCCGCCTACCTCTGCCTCCCGAGTGCTGGCATTAAAGGCATGCGCCACCACGCCCAGCAACCGAGGCGACTTGTAAAAGGAGCATTTAAACTGCAGATTCATGGTTCCAGAGGGTTAATCCATGACCATCACGGCAGGGAGCGTGACGGCATGCAGGCAGGAGTGGCGCTGAGCAGGATTGGTGAGCTTACATGCTAAGATAGCAATCATGAGGTGGAGAAAGAGCTAATTGGCAATGACGTGGCTTTTAACACCTCAAAGACCACCCCAGCGACGCGTCTCTTCCAACAAGGTCACACCTCCTAATCCTTCGCAAACATTTCCACTAACTACGTGCAAGGTGTGTGGGGACAACCAAGTGTTCAAGTATATGAGCGCAAGGGGGAGCATTCTCATTCACACCACCACACCCTTGAATCTTGTGGACCTGGAGAACTTGGGCTTGAAAAGCAGATTTAGGTGGGGTTACATTTGGTTTCTTCCCTATAGTGGTAATGGACCTACTGGCACTGGTCCAGAAGATGCGGAGTGACAGGGTGATCCCAGTGACTTCAGAGGCACTGGTGGTGACTTAGGACATAGTTTATTTCTTAGAATCTTCTGGAAGGGGGTGGGTGGGTAACAGGGATATTTAGACATATTAGGAGAAAAGAAGGTTTATAGCACAGAGCTTGAAGGATTGGACCCTTGTCCCAGACGCAGGCCTTCCCAGGTCTCTGTATTTAGAGACACTCACCCCCTCCCCACACACACACACCATCTATTTGTTAATTGAAAACAAAAGATGGCATAAAGCCTGTCACTGCCTCTCTAAGGAGCATGGCTACTGTGGGAAAGACTGTAAGCTTTGTCACAGGTGAAAACAGTCTTGGTGGGCTTTACCCTTGGACACACCATGGATACCTTGAGATAGACTGGGTGGAGCCATCCTGGGCCTGGAATCCAGGAAGGGGTCCTGGGGACACCACCTGGACTACTGTTTTTCTAATTGACCCTCAAGGGGAGAAGGAGACCACCCTTTGCATGTGACACGGGCAGGCGGAGAGAAGAGAGCAGCAGCAGGTTTAGACCGGGCTTGAGCGCACATGGATCAGCAAACAGGCTGGACCAGCACACAGGCCAAAGACACCTAGGGACCTGTCCCATGGAATGGATACCGGAAGATTCACTCTTTTTTCCCTTTAACCTTTTTTTTCCTCTTGTGTAAACTAGTTGGGTCGTATAATAAAGTTTAATTGTTAAAAAACAGAGCCTACAGGCTACTATTATAAATCTGAGCCCATCTGATCCAGCACATCGAATGCAGTCAAGTTACTGCAAGCATTGCTCACCACTCTTACTATACAGGTGAGGAAATGGGTTGAGCAGCTGGACAAGGGTGGCTAGCACTGTGCAGTTCCCAAGAGGCAAAGCAGGGTTCCAACAGCTCATTGTACTGTCTCCCTCCATATATCCCATACTGCCTACTACTACAACAACAACAACAACAACAACTACTACTACTACTACTACTACTACTACACACACACACACACACACACACCCATTGGTTAGATGTCGAGGCTTGTTATGAAAGTTTTACAATTAAAATATTACTTGTATTGGCTTGGAAATATAGATTGATTGGAACATCTACCATAAGTATAGAGAAATAATTGTGTGTGTGTCTGTGTGTGTGTGTGTGTGTGTGTGTGTGTGTGTAGAATTTAGTATATGGTAAAGTTGATAAAAGACAAGCTTCAGTTATGGCACTGGGAAAATTAGCTGCTGCTTGTAAAAGTTATAGAGGCTTGCATTATACTATTTTGCATGCGTGCTTACACACACACACACACACACACACACACACACAACACATGCATTCACATACACATTTCTTAAATCTCATTGATTTTGAGAATTGACACTTTAGTATTTCTTACTTCAGATACACAACGATACTAATGGAATTCAGGTGTGTTGTTTGTTTGCTTGTGTGTTTCTTCTTGCCCAGTGAACTAGATGTACAATTAATCAGGTTTATTTAGTTTGCATATTTCACATTTAGATGCTTAAACTACACTTATTTGTTCATTTGTGGTATGTATTTGTGTGGTGTGTGAGTGATGTGTGGTATATAGTTGTGTGGTGTGTGCGTGAGATGTGTGTATGTGTGTCGTGTACATGTGTGTATGGTGCGTGTCATGTGTTTGGTGTTTGTGGTTTGTGTGTCATATGTGTATGTGTGTGGTGTGTGTATGTGATATGTGTGCTTTTTTTTTTCTCTAGACATGGTTTCTCTGTGTATCCCTGACTTTTCTGGAACTCCGTAGACCAGGCTGGCTTCAAACTCAAAGAGATGCCTGCCTCTGCCTCCCGAGTGCTGGGATTAAAGGCATGCGCCATCACTGCCCAGCCACATTTGGATTCTTAAACTACATTTATTTGTTCATTTGTGGTGTGTATTTGTATGGTGTGTGTGTGGTGTGTGATATGTGTGTGTGTATGATGTTTGTGTGGTATGTGGGGCATGTGTATATATGTGTGTGTGGTGTATGCATGCTGTGAGTGGTGTATGTATGTGTGGTGTTTGTGGCATGTGTGTATGTGTGTGTGTGGTGTGTGTATGTGGTATGTGCATATGTATGTGTGTGCGGTATATGTGTGTTCTGTGTGTCACTGGGCATGAGCTTTATGGTTTCAAAAAGTCCATTCCACACCCAGAGTTTTTCTTTTCCCACTGCCTGTGTATGTGGTGTGGTGGTATGTATGTGTGTGTGTGGTGTGATATGTGTGTGTGTGTATATGGTGTGTGTGATGTGTATGGTGTATGTGGTGTGTGTGTCACTTGTGTATGTGTGTGTGTGGGGTGCAGGACTGGGGACCGTTTGAAGGAGTCAATTCTATTATGTGAGTTCTGAGAGAACTCAGGCCATCAAGCCTGGTGGAATAAGTATCTTTACCAGTTGTCTTTCTTTCTTAAGTGTGTCTTACTGTATTTTCAGTGCACATTTTGAGCAATGAAAAGAAATTTTTTTTGTTTGTTTTTTTCGAGACAGGGTTTCTCTGTGTAGCCTTGGCCATCCTGGATTCACTTTGTAGACCAGGCTGGCCTCGAACTCACAGTGATCCGCCTGCCTCTGCCTCCCGAGTGCTGGGATTAAAGGTGTGCACCACCACACCAGGCTCTGAAAAGAAATTCTTGTCCCTAAGCTCCTTGGATGTACCTCAGGGCCCTTGGATCTTTCATTCTGGCTGATTCTCTTCTCTTGGGCTTCCAGGGTTTTTTGCACCCCTTTCCCACACCCCTGTCTATCTGTGGCTCACCCTAATTGTGGGAACCGAGGCTTCTGACCTTGTTCCAGCTCGGAGCTGGAAGAGTGTCATGAAGTCACATGATGTTTGGATGAAAAAGGAAGAGAAAAGTTCCTCTGATCTTTTCCAGACCAATAAACTCTTTCTTCTTGCCTGCTGACTGCCTCTGTCTGCGGCAGTCTCATTATGCAGTCTAGGCAGAGTTTAAACTTGTAATCCTTTTCCTCTGCCTGCCAGAGGTAGAGCTGCAAGTATATACTCCTGGCTTAACCTGTTTAATCTAAGTGGTGAGCAGCTGGGTCCCTCAGGGTGCAGACCCTGTGGAGATGCAGACAATAGAAGCCCAGGGGAGGCTAGCCAGGCCTCCAGGGCTTGGATAGTATTTCAGAGCTGGTTGGTGTCAGCACACATAGGATAATATGGTGGGGTACCAGGAAGGGATTGTCTGGGCCATCTGGTTAGACTCTTTTCTTTAATGAGAATGGTATGTGGTGTCGGTTAAAGCTGTGATTCAGGAAGGGACGAGGCATACACATATTTCACAGATGGTTTGGAGAAAAAAAATTAGATACCAAGTGATTTAACCATAAGACCTCCGCGCCCCCCCCCCCCCAAGTTAAGAAGTCATAGGAACAGGGAAAACCTTGTTTAGGGCATTAGTAGATCGCATGTGACCACTACTTCTGAACAGCTCTGTTAAATAGATGATTTGTTCAAAAGGGCTACTGTCTTCAGTTTGGAGGCCAAGGAACCTGAAAGTTGGCATGAAAGAAATTGAGAGAGAGAGAGAGAGAGAGAGAGAGAGAGAGAGAGAGAGAGAGAGAGAAGAGACCTATCTCTTCCATTTTGTATCCATATCCTCATATTTTGCATTGCTAACTAATCAGAGCTGTCCTGTGATTGCTTATATAGCGTTAATTATCTAGACCACTAAGGGCTTTTATGACATCTGGGAGGTTAGATCCTTGTCCTTGTGACTTCTCAGAGTCCTCAGGCCTCCACCTGAGGTGCCTGCTGCCTTTCTCAAGGGAGCAAGGGCGATGAGTAAGTAAGTCAAATGTAACCATGGAAACATGAGCCTAATGGCTCAACCACATTTTATATACTGCATTGAACTATCTGAACTTCAGGTATGCATTCCTCTAACCCCTGCACCAAGGAGGCAGAAGCTGGAGGATCTCTGTGAGTTCGAGGCCAGCCTGGTCTATGTGTAAGGATAACCACGACTAGCTACATAGAAAGATCCTGTCAGTGGTGGTTAAGAGCACTGGCTGCTCTTCCTAAAGAACCCGGGTTCAATTCCCAGCACCCACATGGCAGCTCATAACTGTCTGTAACTCCTGTTCCAGGGATCTGACACTCTCACACAGACATACATACAGGCAAAACACCAATATATATAAAATAAAAATGAATAAATTATTTTTAAAAATTACTTGTACTCTTTTACTGAGACCCGCCACCACAGGCCGCGTTCGCACCAAGACTGTGAGAAGGTGGCCTAGGTCATCATGGAGAAGCACTACACGTGTGTGAGTAATGATTTCCACACCAACAAGCGTGTGTGCGAGGAGATCACCATTAGCCCCACCAAGAAACTCTGCAACAAGATAGCCAGCTATGTCATGCATCTGAGGAAGTGGATTCAGAGAGAGAGAGAGAGAGAGAGAGAGAGAGAGAGAGAGAGAGTGTGTGAGAGAGAGAGAGAGAGAGAGAGAGAAGAGAGAGAAGAGAGAGAAGAGAGAGAAGAGAGAAAGAAGAGAGAATTGTGTTCCTGAGGTCTCATTCCTAGACGAGATCATTGGGGTAGATCCTGACACCAAGGAAATGCTGAGGCTTTTGGTCTTTAGCGGTCTCTCCAAGCTGCAGGTCACTCAGCCTAAGTTGTGATGAATTTCAAAACATCATGTGGATCCATTTAAATCTGTTCCATTATATTTTCAATAAACCCAAAAATATATTAAAAATTATTGGTTTGTGTGTGCCATAGTGTACACATAGGAGTCAGAGGACAACTTTTAGGAGCTGGTTTCTCCTCCTTGTGAGGCAGGGTTTTTCTTGTTTCTCTCTTTGTACTGTATGCTGGCTGGGCTGTGAACTTCTAGCCCCTGCTCCTGTTTTTGTTTCTCACCTCACAGTAGGAGTGTTGGATTTCAGATTGGAGCCACTGGCAGCACCCAGCCTTTTGTTGGTTCTGGGGATCAAATTTGGGTTGCCAAACTTGTGCAGCAAGTGCTTTCACCTGCTGAGCCCAGATATACATCTTTTAAAATTTTACATTATGGGGCTGGAGAGATGGCTCAATGGTTAAGAGCACCCTCTGCTCTTCCAGAGGTCCTGAGTTCAATTCCCAGCAACCACATGGTGGCTCACAACCATCTATAATGTGATCTGATGATAAAGTACTCATATACAATAAATAAAAATTAAAAAAAATTATATTATTTATTCCTTTCTTCTCAGTATTGCTCCTGCTGTTTTGAGACAAGGTCTTCCTACGCAGTCCAGGCCGGTCTTGCACTTGGCATCCTCCTGCCCTCAGCCTCTCCAGTGCTAGGATTGTAGGTATGTCCAGCATTGAGAACACGTCCAGGACCTTACATGTTTACAGCACGGACATTCCCACTCTGAACAGCCCACCATATTGACACCTGGCCTTTAGCACACTTGTTATCCAGTACAGTGCTCTCTCTCACTTTAGTTTTTACATTTACTGCAACAAGATCCTTTATTCTGAAATACTTCCAATGTATGTTTTCTAAAAATAAGAGCCTTTAAAGGTAACTGGCAACAAGTTTGTAACTTATAAACGATTACCCATTTTACCGCCATATTAATAGGTTTACCCATTAGTATCCTTTAGAGGCTTAAAAACAACAAAACCAGAAATGCCTCCACCCCGGGGTGCAGTCCAAGGGCAGATGTTGAACATAGCTTTTTATGACATCAGTACCTCCGGAGAATACAGCACCTCCTCTTAGGAGTGTTGTCCTCATTTTGGGAAACACCAAATAAATCCACAATGAGGTTGTGCTTTTTTTTTTTTTTGTCCAGGATACAAGACAGACAAGCTTGGGTTCCTGAGCATATCATATGGTCAGAGGTGTGCAGTTTTCATCAGCCGCTATTGGCTATTGGTGATTTTAATTTTGATCACCTGGTAAAGCCCTTGTCTGATATTCGTGACTGCGAAAATGGCAGTTTTGTAATTTGGCGGGCATACAAAGAGATGTATGTTTAATTTCTAACACGTTGATTCGGTGAGACAAAGTTAGCACTCAGGACTTGGAAACCGACCTTTTATTCCTGGGACCTCAGTGATTGTGAGAATCCAGGCTCTCCCGAGGTTCCGGGGGTTAGCCTAGGACTCCAGGCTACTGCAGGCGGTGCACAGATTTCTCCGCAGCATAGGGCGCGTGTTCGTGGCCGCGCACACCTGTTCGTGCCTCGGGTCCCGTGGGTTCGTCTGGATCGCCCCGCTGCAAGCTCCTCCCTCGTGGCCGCGTCCACCGGCGGCGGCGGCGGCAGCGGCAGTCGGGCACAGACAGTCGCGCGGCGACAGCGACGGCGACCCTGGGCCCAGGCGGCGGCGGCGGGAAGGGGCGGGCACACCGATGGGCGCGACCGAGGCCAGAGGTACTAAGAGCCAGAGGCTGCTGTCAGCAGTAAGGCAGTGGCGCACTGGCCGGCGGCTTCGGAGGACGCGGTCGGCTCTCGGGACCCAGCTGGGTGAGTGTGCGCGCTGGGCGCCAGGGAGGGCATTGGGACACCCCGCAGAGGCCAGGCTGGAGACCCCAGGCTCGGTAGGGCAGGGGCGGGTCCCGGTGCCCTCCCCTCCACAGCGTTCAGTCTGTCGGCTTGGCTCTGCTTTGGGGGTGGGGGATGGGGGGTAAAATTGGGTGACATGGCGACAGGACCACAGGCTGGTTGATTTCCCTCCTGGACCCCACGCCAGGCCCAGCCCCTGCAGTGCGGTACTTTTGGGGCTTTGATAGGCTCCCCCAGGCTCCCTTCCGAGTTCTCTCCGAAGCGCCGCCCCAAGGAACTGCTTTCCAGGTACAGGCCATCCTGTCCTCACCAGGACCTCTCCTCACAGCTGTTTATCATGGGCTGGATTTCATTCCATTCATTTTTTTGTCCAGCCTCTCTCTCTCGGTCAGGACCGGAAGGGAACAAGACAGGCAAAGCCCGGCACGTGAGACCATTTCTAGAGAGAGAGAGTGACCGACATTACAATCCTAGAGGCACCCATCCCTGGGGAACTGGGCCGGTAGAGGAGGACGCAGATGTGCCTGAGGCAGAGCCACAAGGAAGCCCCAGACCTGTTGAGTTACACCACTTAGCCGCCAGGAAAGCGGGCTGGGCGAGGAGAACAGCCGCAAGGCTCCCGGGAGCTCAACAAGGGGAAAGTCAGAGTTGTAGGGCAAAGACTGAGGCCTGGGAGGAAGAGTCGACATTTTATCTCAGTAAAAAGGAAGGCTTCTTCTGAGTAGCAAACGACATGATTTGTTGGCTCAGGGTTTCTCAGCCGGCAGTGGCCATGCCCTCATCTCGCAGTCTGGTTGATTGCCACTCAAAACGCTGTCTCTCTGGAAGCTGTTCCTGCCACCTGTAACTTCTTCTTCAGGAATTGATTCCTTGCTGGGCGTTTGTGGCATCCGGCTGATATTATAGGTCATACCCACCCCGACCGTTTTGCCTTTTCCACCAGGTGAAGTGTGAATTCGGTGTGTGTGTGTGTGTTTGTGTGTGTTCTCCTTTTTGTCTGCTTCTGTCATCTAAAGATCCTTGTGAGGCTGACGTGCCTTGATTTCTAAAATGGCCGACAGATCCAGGTCTGAAGCCAGATTCTAACAGCCCTATGGTGACATAGTCACCCCTACCCCCCACCTCCTTTGCTTTAAGGATCAAATAAATGATTGAACAGGAAAAGTTAATAGCTATAAAGCTCTGACACAGAGTAAGTAGTATAAAACCTGAAGAAGATCAATAGTCTTGCAAATATTTATTTATTGCTGCAGATAGGAGGTTTCCTGGGTGGTAGAGACCCTTCTGCCTGTTGTCACCACCTTGCTGGCTTCCCAGTTTGTGTTTCTACTTGAACATGCACATAGGACTCCCTCTTTTCCCTACCAAGATCTGCTGCAGCAGAGCTAGGGTTGATCAATTCTTTTCTCTAGGCTGTTGGGTCTATGGACAGTAAACAGGTACCCCTTCAGAGACAATTGCATGCGCCAATCGTCTGGGTATGGGAGGAAGGAATAGTTTTATAGTGTTAAAACCAGTTAGTTTTATACTTTGAAAAGTTCTAGCCTCCCCTTTAATCCTAGAACTCGGGAGGCAGAGACAGGGGGATCTCTGTGAGTCTGAGGGCAGCCTGGTCTAATTAGGGAATTCCAGGACAGCCGGGGTTATATGGTGAGATCTTGACTCAAGAAAAAACAAAACAAAACAAACAAACAAAAAATAAATACAGTTGTATGCTGAATGTACCGCATCCTCTGCCTGCTGTCTCTGCTCCTGGGTTCTATGGTATCATCCACTCATAGCTTTTCAGGCTATATATCCCTGTACATTTCTTTACTATTCATTTCTCTTCTTGTTCCCTAAACATCTGGGGGATAAGACTATTATGATATGACTGTTAAATGACATGTAATAGACTAATTCAAACAAGACCTTGCTCAAATTTTTATTTTTACTTTTTTTTTTCTGGGAGATGATTTCACCATGTAGCTTTGGCCGGCCTAGAGCTCTCTAGACCAGAACTCACAGAAATCCTTCCTGCTACCTCTTCTCTCCCTCCTGAGTGCTGGGATTAAAGGTGTGTGCTGCCACGGCAGGCACCCAGCCATGGTCAGATCTTGAAAGCAGGCCCAGGAGGAAGAAGGTTGTATATTTCCTCCATTTTGTACTTAAGAGAAATCAAGAGATACTGAGTGACTTGGGGGAGACCTCCTAGTCAGGCTGAGGCTTGACTCTCTGTGGACCACCCTTTCTGCCACATCTCCCAGCACAAAGTGAACAGGCTCCCACATACTCATGAAGGGGAGGAGTAAGATGAACTACCACATAATGAAAGTTTTATCTGGTTTTATCTGGTTCTGTAAAGGGTGATCTGATTTTTTTTTTTTTTGGTCCATGATGACATCATCATCACTTGAACACCCGGAGTCACATTCTCTCATGGTAGGCAGGCTACCGATTTTTGTCTGCTGTTAATGAGCAGCACACAATTAGACAGTGTGATCTTGGCTGGAAGCCCTTAATCTTTCTAAAACCCAGCTATTTATCATCTACAAAACGGGGATGCTAACTCCTATGATATCCTGTGGCTGTGTTGATTAATGACTGCCTAGCACATAGAGGCTCACAGAAGGCTAGTTATTTATAAATATCAGTACAGACTTTACACCTCAAACGTAGGTTGTCATGAGACTGAAAAGTTTCCTGCTTTGTGCAAAGACCATCACTTGAGAGTCTTCCTTGGGGCAGCTGAGTCTTCTAGGATGGCCAGGTCTTCAGTAGCAATGTGCTGCTGTCCCCTAACCCTCCCCCACAAGTCATAGGTGAGAAGGAAGGAATGTGGCTCCTAGGGACTCCTGGCATCTTTTAGTGTATGCTGCTCCTACAGAGAACTGGACCCCAGCATGCATGTCATGGCTGCCTGTAACTCCAGTTCCAGGGACTCCAATACCAGCTCCCAGCCTCCGTGGATACCCAACCCCAGCCCCACATATACATTTAATAAAAATAAAATATTCAAACATATGCATTTTGGGTATTTAGAATTTTATTTACAATAGAAATACGTAGAGGGACAATTACTGGATAAAAGGTTATATGCTTTGCTGTTGTTTGGTCTCAAAGGATCTTACCACTTTGACCTCTGAAGCTTTTTGCTAAGTCATTTTTGCCAGTGGTGAGTGTGATCCTTGATTCCTTTCTGTGTTCTGCTAGACCTTTCTGTTTAAAATTAGGTAAGTTTATTCTTTGATAATTTTGTATGAGTATATAATGCCCTCTGATAATGTTAGACATTTTAATACTGGTCCACTTGATATGAAATGATGCTTTGGGCCCTGTCATTGCTTTGTGTTTTTGCAGACAGGGTCTCATGTATCTCAGGCTGACCTTGAACTTCTGACTCATCTACTGCCACGTCCCACAAGCGGCACATTGGCATACTCCATTCAGTGGGCAGGCGTGGCCATGGCCACCATAACCACCATGGTCATTTGTCCTTTTATTTTATTTGTCTTTTTATTTTTTATTTTTTTGGTTTTTCGAGACAGGGTTTCTCTGTGTAGCCTTGGCCATCCTGGACTCACTTTGTAGTCCAGGCTGGCCTCGAACTCACAGCGATCCGCCTGTCTCTGCCTCCCGAGTGCTGGGATTAAAGGCGTGCGCCACCACCTCCTGGCACTCGATGCTGTCTTTTCCCACCCTTTTCCTTGCTGGTTTGTCTTTTTTTTTTTTTTTTTTTTCATTTTCTCTTTATAAGAATTCTTTAAATATTCTGAGTTCTAATCAGCTACTTGGTTTAGGTTTAATTATGTAGTGTTTTTGTTTTCTTCTAGTTCTCCGTAAGTATATTCAAGCTGTGTGGAGTGGAAATTAACCCTTCCAATGCAGCCATCCTTCCCAGAGAATGACTTTTTAATCACGAAAGGGACTGCCCTGCCTGGAGGGTAGATTACTTCTGTAACCAGGAGGCCTGAATCTTTTTTTTTTTTTGGCCTGAATCTTCTAATCAGCCTGAGTTCCTCTCACTAGAGATCACCTCACCCTGCTGGTGCCTGACATAATCTATTTCCTGGGATGACCCAGCTGGAACCAGCTCAGGACAAGAAGAGAGCAGAACACATGTCAGCTAACTGCTAGCTTCGCTTCTTGTTTCTAACAGTGTGTCCTTGTCTCTCCTAAACACATTACATGGAGGCAATGGTGACCGGAATCAAACAAGATCACAGATATGAAAGGAACTAGGGGTGAGCAGATGGCTCAGTGAGGAAAGTGCTTACTGAGTAAACAGAAGGACCTCACTTTAGATCCTGAGCAGCCATGTGAAAACTGGGTGTGACAGATCGTAATGCCACCCTAGCTCCTGAGCACACCTGCACGAACACGTATTTGTAACACACACATTCATGCACAGACACACAGACACTAATGCATGCACATAGTGTCTTGCACACACACGCACACACAGACACACACACCCATGCACATATACATATACAACCATACATAATCTCACACAGACACTCATACATGCACACACACAGACACATATATACTTACACACACTCATGCACACACAATCACACACATACTCATGTATGCACATACATATACACATACTCATGCTTGTATACACAATTATCTATCATTTGTTTTCAATCATCACTACAAGCCACTTCAGCAAGATACCGGAAATAATTTCCCTTCGTTTTCAGATAGAAGACCTTACTCTCTGGATTAGTTGCATTGGCTATTAAATAGTTATCCAACAATTCCAGGACCGTGGTGCAGTTGGACCTCAGCTCAGACTCCACTCTCTCCCCATAATCCTTGATCAGTTGCAACTCCTTGTTGGAGGTGTCAGTCCTCTGCTCGGATCTCGAGATGACCCTCCAGGCAGACCTGTGGCTCTGACCACGTTTTTGCTGGCCACTGACAGCAGGCTGTGTTCCTTGTTGCATAGCTCGGGACCCTGCTCTGTCACGACTTTCTTTTTTTTTTTTTTTTCTCTGTCACGACTTTCATGTAGGTGGCCATGTCAGTTGTGGCGTTTGGCCTGCTTCGGTCGGCAGCTTGGCCTTCTGGATCAACTTCGCTATGGCAGGCGGGGGCGAGCGGAGGTGAGCAGGGGTGAGCGCCTAGCCGGGTCCAGTCCTCTTTCTAGTTCCTGTGGCCGCAAAGCGAGTCCCACCACTTAGATCTGCTTTGGGCTTTAGCCGAGGACCGTCCTAACATCTATTATCTATGATCTATATTGTGTGTGTGTGTGTGTGTGGTGTGGATGTTAGGGGAGGAAAATCCTCCACCTGCCACTTTGTTGAGTCAGGGTCTCTCTAGTTTCTCCAGATCAGCTTGCCCCAGAGGTTCTAGCAGACTGTCTTATCTCTGGCCCTGTAGGAGTGCTTAGATTATTGATGGATTCCAGTGTATCTGGCTTTTTGTGGACTTAGAGCAATGTCATAGCTGGTACCCTGGGATTCAAGCCCAGGCAGCTTGATGTGAGCATGCTTGCATTAAAGCCACTGCTTGGCAAACGAGTTCTCCAGTAAGTACATACAAATGACAATACAAATCAACTCTTGACTGGCAGCTTGGCTTCCTGCTAACTCTGTCTTCCTTGTAACCTTGCTGCCTACCCCTTCAGTGGCTAGTGTCCAGGTATAGTTGGCTACACACACTCAAAGCTGAGGGGTGAGGGATTTTTCTCTCTCTGTTTTACCTCCTTGACTGCTGTTTGGGTGCTCAGAGCAAACCACACAGATTGAGCTGGATGGAGAAAGCCCGAGTGTGGTAGTTCCAGGGAAGCCACCTCACTTCTCTCCATTGCAGCATGCTTGTGACTCAGAAGTGACTCAGAGGTGTCTTCTAATAAGGCAGGGACTGTGCAGAGCTGTGGAGGGACTTAGTGGCCAGTGGAATTGCCGGAAGTACTCCCTAAACCTAGTTATTGAGACAGAGCATCACAACATGGTTGGCTATTAGAATGGCCTTTGTTTATGAGTCTGTTTGAAGCCTGGGCTCAATACAAGGCTTGAGTCTGTTCCTGTTCCTGAGTAAAGCATGGCGTTGAGGCTAACTGTGAGGCAGGACAAGGCTCCTGGGAGCTCGCCTAGCCCTGGCTGGAATGGCCCGAGGGTCAGAGAGCTAAGGTTTTGGTAAACATTACATCACAAGGGAATGTTAAACCATTTCCCATTGAATAAGAGCTTCAAATCTCCTTCAGCTGGATTTTAAAAGAGACAAAGAGACATCCGGTTACCCATATACAGTGGCCCAGGACTGTAGTTCCAGCACTCCTTGAGGAGTCTGTGATGGGAGGACTGATGAATCTGGGGCTCCATCTTTTAAAAGGGGGGAGAAGAAAAATCTAGGCGTGGCAGCGAAAGTCTGTAGTCCTAGCACTTGGGAGGTTCAAACAGGAGGACTGTAAGTTTGAGGTCAGTTTGGGAATATAGTGAGTATGTGTCTCAAAAATATAAGAAAACGAGGCAGGTGCCATAGCTCAGCAGATAAAAGCACTTGCTGTGCAAGCCTGACCTCCTGAGTTCCATCACTGGAACCCTAGGAAGGGTGGAAGATGAGGCTAGACCCTAGAGAGGTGTTCTCTGACCTCTGCATGACCAAGCATCATGACATGAGTGAGTGCTTTCTCTCTCTCTCTCTTTCTCTGTCTCCCTGTTTCCTCTGTCTCTGTCTCCGTATCTGTCTCTCTCTCCTTTCTTTCATGTATATTCTCTCTCTTGCACCCAAAAAAATAAAATATAAAAACAAACTAAGAAGCAGTTAAGCATGGGTAGGGTTAGAAACATGTACCAAGTATAACCAATTGTACATCTTTAAGGGGCTCATGACACAATTCTTCCAACTTCTGTGTATGCTCGAAACCTTTCAAAAACAATGTTAGGTCAAATTTGGATCTCTGTCGAGATAGTCACACTTAAGAAAAGTTACTTCCAGGCTGGAGGGATGGATTTGAGGTTAAGAGGACTGACTGCTCTTCCAAAGGTCCAGAGTTCAATTCCCAGCAGCCACATGGTGGCTCACAACCATCTATAATGTGATTTGAAGCCCTCTTCTGGCCTGCAGGTGTATATGCAAACAGAGTACCGTATACATAATAAATACATAAATAAGTATATCTTTTTTAAAAAGGTTGCTTCTTTTGAAATGTGAATGGAAGTCTCCCTTCTTCCTCCTAGCCCCTGTTACTTCAGCTCTTGATTCTCTTTCCCTGGAGCAAGGGCAGCCTGACTGAGCTGGCCAGTGGCACCTGTTCCTTTATAGCACAGGATTTATCACCTTTCTGGGGTATAATTGTCACAATAACCCTACACACTAATTACTATTTTCCACAGTTTATAAGGACAGCTGAGGCTGAGAGAACTGACTCAGGTACTCACGTTACCCTTACAGCACTGACGGTGACCTTCCTTCATGGCGCTGTGCCATACATTTTGTGTTTGAAGCCACTGCGCCTCACCCAGCCTCAGGAGATGGTCCCATTACTATCTTCCACCTACACAGTTGGAGTAGAAACTTTGAGAGGTTCAAGAATGCACCCTGACTTTCTCTAGGGACCAGTAAATGGCGCAGCCCATGTCTGGACCCCGTCCATTCTACCTCAGAGCCCTTTGCCCCCCTATTATTCAAACTCAGGCCTGGCATCTGTTTGCCTGATTTAGTAACCCCTCAACTGGAGGCCATGAGCTCCTGAAGACAGAGCATGTTGCTCAGCACTATGTCTTCCTTATATTCAGAATAGCTCCTAACATGAGGAATATTACTGAATGGAGGCAGGGCATGGGGTCTGCAGTATCTCAGGCCCCTGACGTGCCCTTTCTGGGCAGTTCGACTTCATCCTTGGAGGAGGAGAAGCCCAGGTTTTTATGTGATGGAAGGACAGAAGGGAGTTGTAATGGACCCGTTTGTGAAATTCAGCTTTCTATCAGCATAACATACTATGTGGAATGACACAGACAGAAAAGATTTTTTTTTTTTTACATTTATTATGCAGGGGTGCACATGTGCACATAAAGATGAGAGGACAGCTTTTGGGAGTCAGTTCTCTCCTTTTGTCATGCAAGTTCCAAGACTGAACTCAGGTCATCTGGTTTGGCAGCAAGTGTCCTTGTCCTCTGAGCCATTTCACTGGGCTAGGGAAAGGTTTATTTTTACTTTGGTCCCTAATAGGTTTGACCCATTGCTTTGGCTTAGTGGTGAGGCAGCACGACATGGCAAAGCAAAACCTGTTTATCCCGTGGTTAGGAAAGAGAAAGGGGAAGGGGCTGTGGTCCCACAATCTCCTTTGAGACTGTATTCCCAGTGGCCTACAGACCTCCTGGCCACTGTACTTTACCTCTTAAAAGCTTTACCATCCTCCAAACATCCCTGCCTTTGGGACCACGCCTTTATCTCCTGGGCATCTGGAAGACATTCAAGACCTGATTGTCTCAGCACATCCCCCTCACTGGCCTCCAAGTGTCTCAAGAAGAGCAGAAAGGTAACATATATTGCCAATGAGGAACAGAAACCAGAACCAGAGTCTTAAACATTTCCACATTTTCAGGGCATCTTCAAATTTAAACAGCTAAAAATAAAATAAAATAAAATAAAATAAAATAAAGTATCAACTTAGGGGCCCCTGGTGGCCAAGACAGTGTTCCCTTCATGTGCATGCTTGACTCATGGCGGTAGCGAAGAGCAGGTGAACACTTAAAGTTAGTCACCTTAAATGTGCCCAAGCATCTGGTAGTGACTCCTCACATCAGTAGAGTGCTTTGTTTACCAAGTTCTGCATCTCTTTTCTCCCCTGCATCTTCCCAGCAGCCTGGAGTGCTTTCAGGGCAGGTGTGATGAGCTCCTATTTATAGATGAGGAAGTGATGCTGGAGAGGTTAAGTCATTTGTCTTGTACCACTCAGTTCATAATGGCAGTGGGGTCTTCAGCACTCTTGTCCTCCAGAGCATCTTTTGAGTCAATCGCATATTTAAACAGCTGGGTCTGGGGATGAGAGCAACTTTTTATTTTTATTTTTTTTAATTTGGTACATGTTGGTTTTCTTGAAACCTGGGCCCTATACTTCATCAGTTAATCTCTCTGGAGATCAGTTTTTCAAATCTGTAATGGAAAAACCAAAACCAAAACCAAACCAAACCAAAATGAAGCCCCAAACCAGCTACCTGTAGTAAAGGAGGTTGTGAGGGTTCAGAACTGAAAAAAAATTTATTTTTAGTTTTTAAAAAACTATTTCGTTTTATGTGTGTGGGTGTTTTGCTTTCACGTACATCCATGTACCATGTGGATGCCTGGTGCCCAAGGAGGCCAGCAGAGGGCACTGGACCCCATGGGAAGGGAGTTACAGACACTTGTAAGCTGTGGAGTGGCTGCTAGGAATCCAACCTGGGTCCACAGAAAGAGCTGCCAGTGCTCTTCACTATTGAGCTATCTTTCTAGCCCCATTTATCTTATTTTTTAAGGTTTATTTACTTGAAGGTTTATGACATTTATTGGTTTGTGTGATATATGTGTGTGCAGTGCATTGTGATGCATGTATGGAGGGCAAGCAGCACATTTTGGGAGTGGTTCTCTTTCCACTCTGCAGGTCCCAGGAATTGAACTCGTTATCAGTCCAGCTTGGCTGCAAGCACCTTTACAATAGTAAGCCAGCTCACTAGCCCTGAACAAGCAGTTTTACAGTCCTTTTTCATTGGGGGGGGGGCATAGACGGTTATAAGGCAACATTAGGGTCAAATCTAAGGCCTTGAATATACTAGGCAAGTATTGTACCATTGAACCATACTCCCAGTCCTAATATTAAGTAAAGGTGGGTAGAAGACTACAATAGTGTTGACCCATTTTCCATAAGTTAAATGTCATTTCACTTGACCGCACTAAAAATGGCACTTGTGACCTCATTGCCACATTCCACTATTTCTCACAGCATTTGCTGACACTTCTTCTTCTTCTTTTTTTTTTTTAATTGCTTGTCTGAATTCTTTCACCACAAGGTAAAAACTTGCTCCGAGGGCAGGGACTTTTCTGCTTGTCCCCTCTGGAAAGTTAACAGTGCTGACCAAAAAGTACTGTTTGTTGAATGAATGACTGAGGCACGAGGGGGGCGGGGGAGATGTACCCATGTTGTAGAATGACACAAAATTTGGTGAGAATCAATGACTAAAAAATTTGCTGGGAGCCAGGCGCCGTGGCACACGCCTGTGATCCCAGCACTCGGGAGGCAGAGGCAGGTGGAACTCTGTGAATTCTAGGTCAGCCTGGTCTGCAAATCGAGTCCAGGACAGCCAAGGCTACACAGAGAAACCTTGATTCAAAAAACAAAAGCAAACAAAAAGTTGGCTGGAGGCTTCCTTGCCTTTCAGTAGAGGGGCCTGGCGGTCTAGCTTCCATATACCTGGCCAGGCTGAGTCAATGACTGGCTTGTTTGCAAAGCTTTCCTGCCCGTTAGCTTATACATTGGTGAAAGGGCTTTAGGAACCCATGTCACTGTACGGCCCCACTGCCTCTGTTTTGTGCAGAGCTGGGGGTTTCTCCTGTACACTGCTGTGTATGCAGTGTACTAAGTAGTTTGCCGGACCCACCTAGACGTGCTTGTTGAGTAAACGAAAGAAGGCAGTGAGTGAGTACGGAAGAGGAAGCTCAGGACTCTTTTTTTTTTTTTTTTTTTTTTTTTGGTTTTTGGAGACAGGGTTTCTCTGTGTAGCCTTGGCTGTCCTGGACTCACTTTGTAGACCAGGCTGGCCTCGAACTCACAGCTATCCGCCCACCTCTGCCTCCGGAGTGCTGGGATTAAAGGCGTGCGCCACCACGCCCGGCTTGAAGCTCAGGGCTCTTAATCCCCTCCCAAGTTATCTGAAAATAAATCTGGACCGCTGCACAGTCCTCTCCGTTTCAAGGAGAACCAAGCCTCTCCGGAGGCAAGAAGGAACTAAGCAGTTGGATCTCCACTCCAGGGAAGGGAGAAGGGCAAACCTAGGCTCCAGATCCGGTTCCATGCCATGTTTTGGAAGTCGTGTTTACGTCTGCCTTCATCCTCATCCCTTCCGCTCCAGCATAAGCAAAATTATAACCCTGCACACTGACTCGCATGCCATTATCATAGCCTGGGTGCTCCTGCGTTGAGGGACTTCGCCCCCGGGACCGCTGACTGTCTGTGAATGACAAATCTAAAGTCAGGGGTTGCAGAATCAGCCGGACTTTCCTGCTGTCTTGCAGCAGAGGGAAGAAACGGAGAATGAAAGATTCTGAAAATAAAGGTAAGGGGCTGACAGCAGAGGGGCGGCTAAAAGATGCTTGGGGGAGATGTCACAACGTGAATGTGTTTAGTTTGTGCTGATGGCTGATTTGATTACTCATGTATATTCGTAATTTTTAGTTATGTAATATGTCCTCTTTAAATGTTTTCTAAATACCATGTCATTCAGTTTTCCATTTTTTGCAGTACCAAATATATGTGTGTGTGTATGTATGTATATGTATATATATATATATATATATATATATATATATATATCTCGCTATTTAATCTTGGCTGAGTATATAGCTCACAGTTTTCTTTATAATCACTTCCAGAATTTTGATACTTTTATTCTTGGGGGTGTTTACAATAGTTAATCATGAAAATGTAGGGTTTCAGCCAATTATTGGAAATAGCTGGAAAACTTGATACTCTAAACAGTTCGGGTTTTCTAGAGAGAGGCATTGCCTGAGAATCTCCAGATGAACGTTCATCTTTTTTTGGGAGGGCTCAGCAGGGAGTCTTCGTCGCTGACCTTCAGAACTGTTTACCTTGCAAAGGGATGTTCGGATGCAAACTCCGCCCCCACCCCCACCCCGAGCAACCGCCTTTCACCACCCCCACCCCCCATAAAAGGAAAAACAAAACAAAACAAAACGAAAAAAGAACACCCACCAGCACAAATTCTGTTGGAGGGGAGGGCAAGGGCAGAAACAGACCGAAATGAAAGCCCCCAACAAGGGTTCTGGAGGATTCCGGGGTTCAAGGCTGAGGCCCTGGCAAATTTCTGCCGCAGCGCGGGGAGGAGCAACAGCCCCCAGCTCGCCTCAGAGTACACGTGGTTCAGGGTCGGCCTTGATTCTGCATGCTTGATTCTCTAAATCCTGGTGCTGGCAGAGGGGCCGCGCGTGCCGGGGGACAGGCCGCCATCTCCGTAGCCCGGCGCTCATCTTGGGGTTCACCAGCTGCGCTTCCCCGCAGCGGCTCAGCGTACCCGGGGCCACGCACTTTTCTGTTGGCCAGGCGGGTGCGCAGGTGCAGGCTGGCGGTGCCAGGTGACTCCTCGCTCCAGCCTGTCGCGCCAGCTACAGCAGCTACAGCCGGGCAGCCGGTGTGGCCTTTCTCACAGAGTCTGACCTCTGGCTTGTTAAATGATTCCCATCTGATGATGGGCAGTGGTATATGCACACTCACACGCGCGAACACCTGAGCGAGAAACACGCTGAGCAGGATACGATGTGATGGATGCCAGGGGTGAGGCTGGCTTTCCAATCTACCAAAAGCAATGCAGCGTCTTAATGGATCCCGGTTTCTCTAATCGCGGCTTTAAAAGTGACAGGGGTGGGGCCTAGGGTTGCTGGCAACAGCGGCTCAGAAGCTGTGGGCCCTTCATATTCACGCATTGATCCATGTGGTTTTGGTGTTTAAATTTTAATTAAGCAGTCCCAGGGAGGAAGAAACAACTGTGTGAGGCCTGAGTGAAAGCAGAGAGGGCAGTTCACTCCTGTTTCCTAGCCAGCTGCCACTCACGGGCAAATAATTCTAGTGCGATCAAAGTATTCAAAAATCAGTTCCCAAAGAGGGCTTTGCCTTGTTATCTGCAGTGGCTAGAGAAGGGTTAATGGAGAAAGAGGAGGAAAAGAAAGAGCCTATTTGTCAAGTCATGCTAGGCCATGGGCATGACTTAGAAACAATTAAAACTGTCTGAATCACAGGCTCAGGCCCAGCTCAGTGTTCGCCAGCGTGCAGAACAGAAATACTCACCTTCTCAGCGTGTCAGCATGTTTTAGGCTTCGGTATCCTGGCCTTTTTGATGGGAGTTGGTGTTTGGATTTTATTTTATTTTATTTTTTTCCTCACTTTGTTTTGGAGAGAGCGGTGGCTGGCAATCCAAACAGGCAGTTTCTGGTTTGTCCAGCCGTTTCTCAGTAGAGACTGGGACAAGACTCATGATTTCCTTGGGTCTCAGTTTCTCTATCTCCCAAGTGGGAAAGAGGTAAGATGGCATGAAAGCCTTTCAGATGGAGAGTGATTGGATATATCTATCGGGAGCAACGTTTCCGACGAGCACAGTACATAAATTCATCATCGCAGAAACCCTGCCGCGAAGGTGACTAACTTGCTTTTCCAAACCTTCTGTTTCAGACATTTATGTTTCTGTGTGCAGATATGTGGGGCGTGTTCTGTTATCAAGTCCACGTCTGTGAGTCCTAACCAAAACACACTGAAGAGTGATGAAACAAGCCACACCTTACTAATTTCAAAGAGTCCATTCCATGCAACCATCTATGTGCTCATGCGTGCCATCTCTCTAAAGAGAAAGAGAAAGTCAGCCGTCTCCCTCTGACCGGCAAAGCTGTCAAGGCCCCAAATAGGTCACCAGCTAGTGTATTTCTAGGGTCCTACAAGAGTCTTTCAGGACATTTTCTTTCTGTGTTGGGAGATGAGGTCTGTACCGAGGAGTGGATTAGGGTGTGTGTGAGAGTGTGTGAGGTGAGTGTGCGTATGCACACGCACACAGGAATGCATACACAGAACAGTTGAGAGAGGGTATTGACATGGTTACCAGACCGTGAGGGCTATTTTTGGGAAGCAAATTGCCAGTTGTTGACCAGAATATGAAATAAATGTACCAAAAATGCTGAAAAAAATAAAACCAAAATGTAGGAATTTTTTGGAAGTCAGTTCTCTTTGTAGAGACTCACAAAGGAACCAGGTAAAACTGCAAGAGGTAGAAAGAGTCGGTGCATGCTTAGGGTGTTGGCAAACAGAACTCGACCTCTAAAGAGCTACCGTCTCATGACTAGTGTTCAGGAAATGTTGGATTGTGGTTTAATAACTGCCTTCCTTTCTTTGACCTGTTTTTCAGTGTACCTCAGAGAGCACAGGGAGGTTAACTATGAGAGGCCGTCTTTTATGACTTCTACCCTTTTTGTAACTTTATCTGCTTTGCAAGCCAGGAAAAATCATATATATACGGCAATTAAATTAAATTAGTTGAAAGAAGTAACTAAATATTGACAGGCATGGGCACCCTAATTTTAGTAATTAATATCCTAGAGCCTATTTAATGAGTGATGAGTTTGTGAAAAGTTGTCCACCAGGTACTGTACATATTATTCCGGCAGTGCAAGGTAACTCTTTTTGTGCAGCATATAGACAGAAAGTGGTAGAATTGTATTCAAACCCAGGTCTTTTCACTTGAGAAATCACTTCTCAGGTAGGTAGGGGTTTACAGACAAGTTACTCCATAAAATTAGTTTTAAAATAAAATTGTATAGAGAGATGGCTCAGCGGTTAAATGCATATACTGTTCTTGCAGAGGACCTGAGTTTGATTCCCAACACCTATATCAGGCAGTTCATAACTGTCTGTAATTCCAGCTCCAGGGGATCTGATGCTCTCTGGCGAGCGCGCGCGCGCACACACACACACACACACACACACACACACACACACACACACACACACACATACAAATAACAAAAATATAAATAAGATAAAATCACCTATATTGATATTAGAATTAATTTACCTTGTATAAAAAAGGGAAATATGAACCCTAGAAAGTAAAATAATGGCTTTTGACTAGTTTTCAAGTTCGTTTAAGAAATAGATATGATAAAATCTGTGAATTATCAACAAGGCCTTGAAAAGCATAGATATGAAAGAACAAGAGGGGAGAATTTGGGGGGAAAAAAAGGAGTGGAACTTTTTTGCATACGAAAGACAGAAAATTATTTCTCTTGAATGTGTCTGTATCTTGAGGGATCCTACATGATATGACATCAGGTGAGCAGACAAGAATGCAGTGACGTGAGTGTGCAGAGAGCAGGGCCTGAGCACGGTCCCTGCTTCAGGCACCTGAATGTTTTCACTACAAGATGTTGCAGAATCAGACTGGGATTTGAGCAAGGTGAGAGCCAGGCTTTTTGCCCTCACATAGTAAATATATTTTCTATTCTTCAATTTTAAAAAAAGTAAAGAAATGCATGGTTACATCATGACTCCTTTGGTATCTTCAGAGAAAACACATATTCTTCCAAGGGTGTTTTGTCATGGCTGCTTTTGCCTGGTTGGGTTGGTGAAATGATATTTTTGTAGGAAAGACTTCATATCAAATGGTTTCTCAGGGTCCAGGGCATGTGTTAAGGCAGATAGGAAATTTGCCCGTGCCAGTGCTTATCAATGGAAACTGGGTTCACACTGGAAATCTGCAAGTAAGTTTTTTTTATTTGTTTGTATTCATGGGCAGAAAGAAACTAGAACTGTTTAAGTTAGTTTGTGTGATGTGTAACTTTCAAATGTTTTTGTTGAAGAGGTGAAACCCATTATAGTTTCCAAGCATAGATTATATGTTGGTCTTATATACATAGTTAAATTTACATGGTTTGCTAGATGTGGCCAGCCTGGTCTACAAAGTTCCAGGACAGTCAGGGATATACAGAGAAACCCTGTATCAAAAAATAGAACCTCCCCTCCCAAAAAAGAAATTTCCAGGACTAAAAGTGCTATCAAATCTAAGAAAATTTATATTACTTAATTTTGTTCCAAATTTTGCAGAACAGTGGGAAGAAATTACAACACAATTTATCTTTCTTATTTAGTTTACATACAAATGCAAAGGCCTGGCTACATTGTAACATGGTTCTGCCTGAGCATTTATACATAACAATACATACATATTATTAATGTCATATTTAATTTCTGCTTGATGAATGTACATGGCTACACTGTGACATGTTTCTGCTGAGTGCTCACACATTGGAATGCATGCACTTCATTATTGTCTTATTTAATTTTCACATTATGCACGTGCATGTTTGGGCATGGGGAAGGCAGGAGAGATGTCCGGTATCTTTCCTCCACTGCTCTCTGCCTTACTGCTTTGAGCTAGTTTCCCAACTAACCAGAAACTCACCATTTTTGCTAGTTGGCTGGCTAGTGAGCTCTCAAGATCCTCCCTAGCCCCCTAGCTCCATGCCAGTGCTGAAATTACAGGCACTCACAGCTATGCCCAGCTTTTAGCATGGGTGCTGAGGACTTGAACTCATGTCCTCTTGCTTGCTGAGCAAGTGCTTTTACCCACTGGGCCTAAATGTTTCCCAGTTCCTCTGACCATTTTAATATTTATATACAAAATGACTTGGGTTATGACTCCCTCTCTCTTTTTTTAATGTAGATTTGTTTCTGTGCAGTGCTGGGAGCAAACCCAGAGCCTGTAGCATGCTGAGCAAACACTCCTAACTGCCCTTCTCATTGTTTTTTTTTCAAGACAGGGTCTCCCTGTTTAGCCTTGGCTGTCCTGGACTCACTTTTGTAGACCAGGTTGGCCTCGAACTTAGAGAGATCCGCCTGCCTCTGCCTCCTGAGTGCTGGGATTAAAGGCGTGGGCCACCACACCCAGCGCCCCTCTCATGCTTTACAAGGATTTGAGTCAACTTTGGAACAGTGTGAATCCAATCCTGTAGTTTTGGTGCCTTAAAAAGAAAAGATGGAAATCCTATATAACTGTAATTGAAATGGAGCTGGGCAGAGTGCACCCTATTTTCTTTTTCATTCACCTTTGCGACAGAATCTTACTATATATTCTGCTCATACTGGCCTTGAACTTGGTTCATCCCTGGCTGGTCTTAGACGTGATGGTCCTGCCTCAGGCTCCTGAGTGCCATCATGTTGAGTGGACACTGGGACTTCAGGGATGTAAATCTGCTGGAAAGTGATGTCATTGGTTTATTGATTCTATGTGCTACTGAAGCTGGCGCTCACAATGGTTGGAGTTGTTCATAAGATACAGAAATTCAGTACATTTTTACGAGTTGGCTTTGTTTTGGTGATCTTGCTAAATGCACTTATTAGCTTGAATAGTTTTTAGATTTGGAAGGATTTCCTATGTTGACAGTTTTCTATCCTTGTTTCTAAATCTTACACATTTTTAACCTTCTCTTATTTAAGTATCAGCTAAGATCTCTCTTAAAATGATGAACAGAGGGCTGACATGATGGCTTAGAGTAAAAGCACTTGTTGCCAAACCTGATCGATTGACTTTGATTCCTGGGACCCACGTGGAATAGGGAGAGAAAATACACTCATTTGAAGCTGGAAATTTTTCTTTGAGCATGGCTGTTGTAAATCCTACAAGTTTTGTGTCACAATTAATTATTATAAACTATTTTACAATTTCCATTACAATTTTTTTTTTAACCCAGAGGGTCACGTAGAAGTGTTCTTCATCACTAAGTAACTGAAGTGGTTCTATCTAGTTATTTCTACGGTAGTGAGAGGATGGACTGTGAATATGTTTAAATTTTTAGAAAAAAATTGAGATCTGCTTTGAGATCCTGCATATGGTTGGCATATATGTTTATAGTGTACATACATTTATGTATGTACTTTTACTTATGTTGACTATTTCGATCTTTTCTTAAGAAATGAAATATTGCTGGGCGTGGTGGCGCACGCTTTTAATCCCAGCACTTGGGAGGCAGCGGCAGGCAGATTGCTGTGGGTTCGAGGCCAGCTTGGTCTACAAAGCGAGTCTAGAACATCCAAGGCTACTTGGGAAAAAAAAAAACCCGAAATATTTATTTTTGTTTTTATGTATGTATATGTGTGTGTGTGTCTGTGTGAGTGAGTGCCATGGGTGTCCAGGGGCCTCTGGAGGTGAAAAGAGTACATCAGATCTCCTGGAGTTTGAGTTCCAGAGATGTGAGCTGATGTGGGTGCTGGGACTTGAACTTGGGTCCTTTGGAAGGTCAGAATGCTCTTTTAACCCTGAGCCACCTCTCTAGAACATTTTAGTTTTTCGAGGTAGGGTCTTGTTCTGTATCCCAGGCTGGCCTGGAACCCACTGTGTATCCCAGGGCTGGCATTGAACTCACAATAGTCATCATGCCTGAGCCTCCCAGATTGGTATTGCAGGTGCCACCTTGCTCTTATTGCCTTGGTGTTTCCTTTTCCCTTTCTGGGGTTGCCATTAATCCTGGTCTGGGACTTGCTATATAGATCAAACTGGCCTTGAAGCTGTGTCAGTTCTCCTTCCTCTGCCTCCTGGTTGTTAGGAAAATAACTGTGAGGTGCCATTGCCATCCCACTTTTCCCTTGTGAAGGGCAGTGCTACTGGGTGTGTGTGATTCCGGGAGAAGCCAAGAATGGCATGTACTGTAGAGGCTGACCTGGGAGAGTCATTTGAGCCCAAAAGCTCATAGCTGGCCTGGGAAACAGTGAGACCCTGAATCAAAATAAGTCCCCAACCCCAAAACCAAATTACCAACAGACCCTGGGCTTACAGATGTTTTATTCTGCACTTACATGTTTTTTAAAAACACGTTTTGAGTGTTTATTGGCACATAGACATTGTGCATAGCACTAGGGTTCAAAGGATTTAAGTGATCAAGTTAGGTGTTTTATAAACTGGATCCAAACTTTTGCAAGCACCCAGCATGCATTTCTTGGATTTCCTCCCCCATTTCAGGGCTGAGTTATGTTAATTGGACCTTGGAGCTTCCTGTCATATCTGGTCATTTACTTGGCTCATTGTTTGAGCATTTATGCACCAAATTCTCCTTTCTTCACAATACACATTATGGTGGATCTTGAATTATAAGGAGAGTAAATCACCGTAATCATGTGACCCAGAGCCAAAAGGCGGGATGTGATCGATGTTGTGCAGTTGTGGATACTACGGGAAGGTTTTTCATGGTTTCTACTAAAAGTAGACCAAGAAAAGAAAAAAAAAAAAACCCTGGCACTTTCTTTTAGTCTCTTTTGATGAACTTCCCTACTTCTAGCAGGGAAGATGTTCCAAGCAAGGGGGTCTTGGTTGCCAGTGTTCTTTCAGTTAGCTGATGGTGTTCGTTTAAGTGTGCTCTGTGGAAACGTACTGAGCTGAACACGTGCTCTGTCCACTTTTCAGTACACATGTTACACACCTGAATAAACATTCTAAAAATAAACCCTTTGATGTTAAATGTCTTTTATTTTTACTTTTAATTTTGAGGTAGGTTTCACTCTTTAGCTTGGAGCTCAGATATGTTCACCAGGTGAGCTTGCAGCCACCTTCATGCCTCTGCCTCCTTGAGTGCTGTGATTACAAGAGTGAGCCACACCAAACATTATTTATTTATTTATTTTTGAAACAGAGTTTTTCTGTGTAGCCTTGGCTGTCCAGGACCCACTTTGTAGACCAGGCTGTCCTCAAACTCACAGCAATTCCCCTGCCTCTGCCTCCCGAGTGCTGGGATTGTAGGCGTGCGCCACCACACCTGGCACCAAACATTTTTTTTGTTTTTTGTTTTTTTTGAGACAGGGTTTCTCTGTGTAGCCTTGGCTGTCCTGGACTCCCTTTGTAGACCAGGCTGGCTTCGAACTCACAGCGATCCGCCTGCCTCTGCCTCCCGAGTGCTGGGATTAAAGGCGTGCGCCACCACAGCCCGGCGGCACCAAACATTTTTTAAAAGTGCAGAGGACAAAAAAGGCTTGAGGACCACTGCAAGATCAGCCTCATTTTATGAACGAGGTCATCGGGAAAGGGACGTTTATTACCTAGGAGCCAGGGATGTCTCAAAACCCACACTCAGGCCTTCCGATTCTTACTCTTTATGCTTTCTAATTTGCTGATCGGAGTGTGGGGCACTGGAGGATGCTCTCAAAGCCCGAAAGCATCCGCATGAGTCAGCACCTTCCTCCTTTCTGAGGTTCTGTCTTGTCCTCATTAAAAACAGGCACTTTTATCTCAAACTGCACCTTTGAGGGTTTGTTTTTTTAAATTGTCACCTAAGAATCATTTGCTTACTTATGATATGCTTGGGGGGGGGGATGGGGAAGGACTTTGTACCTGTAAAATCTAACAAGAGCCCCATTCAAGGTACGGCCGCTTCTCTCTGGGCCATTTTTAGTTCTGTGCTGCATTGCTTAAATTTAGAATCCTTTTTCCAAGTTGAGGGGGTGGTGGTAGTTTGCAGAAATTGAACCCAGCTGTGACTCCTGCTGCTGCAAGATAAATGGGAAAATCTGGTCACTGGTATTAGAAGGAGAAGGCCTGAGAAAGGGACTCGCCTTAATGCCACAAAATAGGATAAAGAGCCCAGTGTGGTGGCAGTCACCTTTAATCCCAGCACTCAGGAGGCCTCTGTGGTGGATCTGTGAATCTGAGGCTAGCCTGGTCTACCAAGCAGGTTCTAGGATAGCCTGGGTGACATAGAGAGATGCTGTTTTACAAACAAACAACCCCCCCACCGAAAAAGTAGGGTAAGCGGAGAAACACAGTGACATCATGCTCCCCCCCCACCCCCATCTTGTCTCTTTCTCCTTCTGTAAAACATGGCCTGTCGAGGATCTTTGGCTTGGCAACCTAGACTTTAAAATTAAAATGTAAATATTTAAAAATAAATAAAATTATAACAATTCTAAATATTAACATCAAGATAATACAATATACACACATACATATCCATATATCACATGCTTACTTAACTTTCTGTCACTGTGACAAGGTACCTGAAAGAAATGACCTTATGGGAGGAGAGATTATTTTGGCTCACAGTTGTAGAGATTTCAGTCCTTGCTCATTGGCCTTATTGCTTTGGGGCTTTGTTGACACAGTATATAATGATAGGACTATGTTGTGGGTTAAGCCTATTCACCTCATGGCAGCCAAGGCAGGGTGGGGGTGGGGAGAGACAGAGAGACAGAGGCGGAGGGAGACAGAGGCAGAGGGAGACAGAGACAGGGAGACAGCGGGACAGTGAGAGACAGACAGAGGGAGACAGAGATAGAGAGACAGTGGGATAGCGAGAGACAGAGGGAGACAGAGACAGAGATGGGGGGGTGTGTGTGAGAGGAAGGCGATTGATTCACTAAGTGCTTGAGCTGTCCTTGCACTTGTGGTGTTTCCTCTGCTGCAGCTTCTTGAACATTGGGTAACAGGCACGTGCCACCACCCTTGACAATTTCATTTTTTTTTTACATTTAGAAGTGTTTTTATTTATTAATTGTGTGGTTTTTTGTATGTATGTGGGTACCTGCATGACATGCCAAGTGTATGAAGGTCAGAGAACAACCTGTGTGTGGGACATTGGTTCTCTTTCCTTGGTGGGTCCTGGGGATGGACCTCAAGGTCATCAGACGTTCACTCACTGAGCCATCTCGCTGTCAGCATTCTCCTTGCATGTGAAAAGGAAATAGTAATTCTGCCTAGTAGAAATTAGAAATAGTATATTGAAAATGCCAAACACAGTACCTGATAGTGAGTAGGTAAAAATGTTTATGCTTCCTAAAGGGATTTACAAAAATCTGGAAAAGTACAGAGAAAACCTGCAAAACCATTGGGGATCTCGTTCCTTGGAGACAGTGGCTGCAGAGGCTCCAGTGTGGCTTTGGCTCCTGTGTTTGGTCCCTTTCCTAACTGTAACCATGTCCTTTCTTCTCTTAACTCGGCTTCCCATCTTCTGCATTTTCAGCCACTCTAAAATTGCTCTTGTACTTGCAGCATCTCATCTTGATTTCTAGGTCTTTAGTTAAGAAAAAAGATTTTTAAACTGATGCTCTGTCCTCTGAAGTCCAAGAGAGTGCTGTGTCTTCAGTTAGGAAGATAGTTCAAATCCCTGGTAGGTGAGATAGATGGTAGACATGGTACAAATGGGCCAGTTCCCTTCCTTTCTCCTCTCCCTCCTTTCCCTTTCCTCCCTCCCTTTTTGTGACTTTTTTTTTTCTTTAAAGAATTAAAGCACCTAGGCAGAGAGGCAGTCATGGGCCCAGAGGTGAGGCAGCCTGGGTTCCTGCTTATTCCCTGGCCACAGACTCAGCCACTTCATACTCTGCTCTGGTTTTTCCTCATCTGTAAACACAGGAGGAGTAGGTTTCATGATCAAGATTTTCACACTGGCCTTTTGGGAGTTTTAGAGTGGTGTGGAGGTGCTCTTGCGTACTGGTAAGACTGTGTCTCAGCACGTGCCCAGTATGCCCAAGGCCTACACTGCATGCATGGAAGAAAAAGAATTAGACAACAAAAGAAAAATTAAACTTTACATTTTATGAACAAAGTACTTTATAAATTGAGATAGACCAGATAACATAAAATATACCCTTATGAGGTATACCTAGTCTAGACATATTGTATAACTGTAATCATACAATATAAATTTTCATATCTGCCTTTAATGAAAAAGTCTTAAAATTTACCCATATTGTAGCATGTAAAAATTCTTCTTCTTCTTCTTCTTCTTCTTCTTCTTCTTCTTCTTCTTCTT
>OU015743.1:160829373-160845199 GCA_907169655.1 Acomys percivali
ACCACCACCACCACCACCACCACCACCACCACCACCACCACCACCACACCCAAATCATCAAATTATAGAGTTGTTGGATATCTCAGAAATACACAGGAAGGTCTGTGCATCCTTCCTGAATGTAAAACTATATTTAATTGCATGTGTATGTATGTGTGCAAGCTTAAAGTTGATGCCAGATGTCTTGTTTGATTGTTCTCCAATTAATTTATTGAGGCAGGATCTCTTGCTGAACCTGAAACTTCCAATGTGGATAATACAGGTAGCCAGCCTGCCCTCTGGCTCTCCGGTCTCTCTCTGCCCTCCGAGTGCTGGTATTATAGAGAGCCACTGGGCCTGCCCAGCTTGTACTTGCGTCCTTGGGATCTAGACTGTGGTCTTTTTGTTGCACAGCAAATGCTTTATTCACTGAGTTATCTCCTAGGCTCCATTAAGCAGCACCCCCATGCCTTTCTGGTACAGCACTAAAAAATAAGAAGCCAACACTTGTGCATCATCAAGCTTACTTAGGTTGTATGAATTACACATAAACTCATATGTGTGTTTGTATGTATAACTTTGTGAAGTTTTGTTTTGTTTTTTTGTTTTTGTTTTTTTAGCATACTTGTGGTCTTTAATAACTGCTACCAGACTCAAGACAGTCAATTAAATCATGACGGTAGACAAGTGTGTTACTTCGTCCCTTTTCCATCCCCTTTCCCTTAATCTATGACCCAAAATTCATTTGTTCTTCATCTTTATAATTGTTATTTCATAAGTTTTTCAAAAATGAAATCATGAAGTAGGATTGGCTTTTTTCACTCAGTCTGATTTCCCCGAGGATGTGGTGGTGTGGTCCAGTACTTCCTTCCTCTCCCTTACTAAGAACAAGTCTGTGGTATGCATGCACCACAGCTTGTGTATTTAGCCTTGAAAGACATGTGAGTCCTTTCCAGGTCCTTTATTTCTTTCTTTCTGTTTTGATTTTTGGTTTTTCAAGACAAGGTTACTCTGTGTAAAAGCTCTGTCTGTCCTGGAACTCACTGTGTAGACCAGACTTGCCTCAAACTCAGAGATCCACCTGCCTCTGCCTCCTGCCTCTGCTGGGATTAAAGGCGTGCAGCACCACACCTGGCTGGTCCTTTCTATGAGCTGTTGTGAATATCTGTATATAACTTCCCGTGTGAAACTAAGATTTCATTCCTACGTGAAAGAGAGCTTGAGCCTGTACTTGTTGGATTATATGGTAAAACATTCTTTTGATTTTAAAAGGAATTGCCAAGCTGTTGTCCAAAGTGTGTACTGATTTCCACTCTTGATAAAACTGCATGAATGTCTTTGCACACTCGTGAGTGTGTGCCATTATAACTAGGCTTCATCCAGCCATTATGATGGGTATGGAGTGATACATAGATGAACTATTGTCCCTCCTTCCACCAAACGGAGTGGGGGTGGGGAGGGTTCTGAGCCCAGCTTTCCAACTCTCAGCAAACCTCTCCTGTGATTTCCAAGCCGTTTTCTAACTCTGCGTCCTGACTAACATTTCTTCCCTCTCCAACCTGAGTCCCAGGGTCTATCACAAGCTCACTACCTCCCTCATTCCTAGGGAAAGTCACACAGCTCAGCTCTTGCCAAGACACTAGCATAACAACTCCTGTGCTCTTCTTTCCTTTACCTTGGTGACTCTCATCCAGCTTTGGAAAGTGCTGCTCCAAGTGTGTCCCACTGTCATTTAGCCCTCTTCTCATAGATGCCCCTTTCACCTGTGAGTTCCTCAGCATCTTCATGCCACGGCCTTCCACGTCTTTCGTCTCATCTCATGCCTTTCTCTTTTGTGGAAGGGCCACCTGCTTGTGGGTGTGTGGGCCCCTGGGATGGCAGAATTCTCAGTTACCTAGAACACGAATCACTTTGTTTTTATCCTTTGATCACTTACAGTATACATCACTTCTTAGCATTAAAAAGCCTGTGGGCTCCTTCATCTTGCTTGATAAATGCAGAACACCACAAGAGAAATGATGGTTTTTGCTGTAGCTCCATGGAGGATGCATTTGATTTAAAATGTTACAATACACAGTAGGTTAGTGCTTTGAAGAAACAAAGCTGCTGCTGGCTGCCCTTTTCCTGAGTCGGTGCACTAGGCCGAGTGTTCAGCCTATTGGGATGGTTTCTCGGCAGTGACCGGGTTCAGAATCATGGAGATCCACCATGTGAAGGCATTTCTAGAAAGGTGTAAGATCCACAAATCATACAAATAGTTCCATCCTATAGATAGAGTCCAAGACTGAATAAAAATGAGAAACAAGTTGAGCACCAACACATTCATGTCTCTCTGCTTCCTGACAGGGAATGCATTGTGACCAGCTGCCTAGAGCTCCGGTCACCATGTCTCCCCTGCTTGATGGACTATACCCAAACTAGGGGACAAAATAAGCCTATCTTCCCTTAAATTGCTTTTGTCAAGTATTCCATCATACTAACGAGAAAATAAACTAATGTGTGTGTTTCACATTTAAACCTAGGAGTAATTCCTGGAGGTGTGTAGTTCCTGGAGGTGTATTACACATTAGCAATACCCCCAGAGTACCCTAAATGTGTCAGTGTTGCATTAGGGAAAAGAAATGGAAAATATTCTCTTTTGGGGTAACTTTTTTTTTTTTCGAGACAGGGTTTCTCTGTGTAGCCTTGGCTGTCCTGGACCCACTTTGTAGACCAGGCTGGCCTCGAACTCACAGTGATCCACCTGCCTGCCTCCCGAGTGCTGAGATTATAGGCGTGCGCCACCATGCCCGGCTTCTTCTGGGGTAACTTAACTGAGAATGAGCCCAGATTCAAACTCTATTCATTTCTCCCTATGTTGCCCCTTACCTGCTGCCTGGTCCCTGAGTCTGCCTCTGTGCCTGCCTGAGTGCTGTCTTGTCCCACCTTGTGCCTGTGTCTCTAACAAAGGGCTTTGCTCTATTTTTATTAAACAGCACAGAAAGAGTCACATGGTGGTGGGGGTGCATTGGGACAGGGGACAAGGACGGGACCAGAGCTACCTTACAGAGTTTTACAGAGGATGAAACCTTCCTGACCCCAACCACCACCAAATGACCCATATAACCAGCTGTACAACAAACAGCACACACAAAGACTTATCAACCTATAACCATGCCACTTAGAACACTTAGGGTGGATATTTGTTTTATGAGGTTGTTTTCAATCTCTTTGCTGTTTCTAGCATTATTATAGCACACACACACATATATTACTTATGGGTCAGAACACGGGAGAGTATATAATTTAAGATTAAAGCTATACATTAGTTTAGGCTGTAAAAGCTGATTACATGGAAAACCCAAGGCAAGCAAGATGGGCTGTTACACTATTCTCTTACTGGCAGGTTAAACAAACTGGCCAAGTGCACAGCAGGAGAGCAATCTTAAGTCACGAGTGACCTCAAGGTGTGTTATTATCTCCGGTTATGAAGTCCAGCAAAGGTTCCAGTCTCTTAGAATGTCAGAGATACCTTTATGGTAATGTATTGCCACATAGAGGTAGGCATTAGATGTCCGTTCTGTGGATGGTGGCATCGAGGATCAGTGCTGAGACAGACAGCTAGGAAGTGGTTCTTATTCTCTGTCCCCAAAGGCTCATGCCTTGAAGACGTGGCCCCAGCTGATGGTGCTACTGCAGATAAGGGAAGCACTGGGAGGCAAGCCTAGGAGAAGGAAGGTAGTCGCTTGTGGGATGCTCCTGAAGGGAATTCGGGGACCCTGGCCCATCTTTTTCTGCTTCAGAGTTGTATGGCATGGACAACTTTGCTTTATCAATGCCCCTCACAGTGGTCTCACTGCACACCCTAGGCAAATAGAGCCAATTGGCCAAGAATGGAAACCTCTGAGCCTTGAGCCCAAACTGAGCCTTTTCTTTTCCTAGATTAGCTACAGTAGGTTTGTCCCAGTGACTGGGCTGGATCCAGGATTCCAGCAAGTCTCTTTGATCTTATAATTTATTTTTTATTTTGTTGAGACAACATCTCATTATGTTGTTCAGGGTGGCTTCAGCTTAGTAACCTTTGCCTTAGCTTCCAGAGCACTGGAATTACTAACACGTGCCAGATACTAGTCACAGCATGTTCTTTATGCTGTTTTGTCTGCCTACATAAAGGCAGAGGTTGTCATACCATAAGAATAATTTCTTATGTACACATCATAATTTGAAGTTATTATCTTTAAGTAATTTTAGGCCTATATGGAATGGTCAAGCCTGTGGTGAGAGATTAGGTTTAGAGCAGGTTAGAAGGGCCGTATGGCTGAGTGAATGAGTGAATAGAGTCAGGTGGGTTACTGTGTGTACTGCTCTGCCTGATGTAACAGTGTACTTACAATTAGATTCTTGCGTTAGTAGATGTGCCAGTAAATCATATCAATATAAATTAAAAGTCCATTCAAATAACATAGACAAATGAGCTAGTACAGTACAAAGACATGGAAGAGAGGATGGGCTTAGGTATATAGCACTGAGACATCAAGACCTACAGGTCTGGACGTCTCTGGGGTAGTGAGATGCTCTGGTAGTGGGTTGTGACGTGACTTTTTTGCTTGCATCTGTAGACGTCTTCTGCCATGCCTCTTCAATAGTAATTTTTATTTCTTGTTGCAGCATATTTCTCCCCCCATTTTTTAAAAAACCAGTCTTTAGGGGAACAGGCATTTATTTACTTATCCTGGGCCCTTGTTTTATGGTATGAGGAGTGACTCAAAGGTCCTGCTCTTGCGAGACAAGTAGGGCGCCACTAACCACACGCCAGCCGGGGCCTATTTTGTTGCACTTCAAGAGACTAACTGCAGAATGACCAAGGCCCCGTGCACCTGCCCACATCTGCTTTGCTGTCTGCTCCCCTTTATGAGAATGCAGAGCACCCCAGGAAGAGCTGCCAGAGACTTGGGGCTTAGCACTTATGAGTTCTTCATTTATTTTCACTCTCTGACTCCAGCATAAAAGCCCTGCCTGACTTCCTGTTGTTTCCGTAAACCGTTAGTCCTCTGCTGGGCTTAGGGCAGGGCACCTGTCCACTTCAGGGCCCGAAGAAGACTATCTGCAGATGCCATGTTTTCTTAGGCTTTTTAAAAAGTAGACATTATTCTCTTTTTAAAAATAATCTTTTTAAAAAAGTTTATTTATTTTGTGTGCATCAGTGTTTTTGCCTGTATCATGTCTATGTGAAGGTGTCGAATCCCCTGGAACTGGAGTTACAGACAGTTGTGAGTAGCCATGTGGGTACTGGGAATTGAAATCGGGTCCTCTGAAAGAGCAGCTGGTGCTGCTGACCGCTAAAGCCGCCTCTCCAGCCCCAGGTAGACATTTCTTAAGTAGACTTCCAGCTGATGCTAGTTCCTGAGGATAGTCTTGCCTTCACAACTGACCCATCACACAGCACAGTGGTTCTCAGCCTTCCCAACGCTGCTACCCTCATGTTGTGGAGACCTCCAGCCACAACATTTATTTTTTTGCTACCTTATAGATGTAATTTTGCTACCACTATGAATCATGATATAAATATTTTTGTTTTCTGGTACTCTTGGGTGACCCCTGTGAAAGGGTCATTTGACTCCCCTAGAAGGGTCACAATCCACAGGTTGAAAACCACTGACACAGAGGCAGTGTGCTGTCAAGTCCTGAGTCCTTAGAGGATTCTATACCATAACTTAGCTTCCAGGTTAGGAGTTAGCTTCCTTGATTCTGTTTTTAATCTTCCATCATTTGTTGTTGGTTGCTTTTGAATTCACAAAAAAAGATTGATATATTAGAAGAAAAGGCAGAACCAAGAAGCTCATTTCTAATGTGAGATTCTGTCTTAGTCAGGGTTTCTACTGCTGTGAGGAAGCACCACTGACCAGATTCACCTTGGGGAGGAAAGTGTTTATTTGGCTTACATATCTTGAGACACAGTCTAGTGATATAGCCCAAGGCAGGAACCTGGGGCTGGGGGCGGGGCCTGATGCAGAGGCCACAGAGCCTACTCCTCATGGTTTGCTCAGCCTGTTATAGAAGCCAGGACCACCAGCCAAGGGGTGTCCCCATTCACAATAATCCCCTATGTATTACTAATTAAGAAAATGCGCTGCAGGCTAGCCTGCTTCTAGCCTGGTCTTCTGGAGTCATTTTCTAAGTTGAGGTGCCCTTCTCTCAATGACTACAGCTTATGTAAAGTTGACATAAAGCCAGCTAGCACAGATCCATACCTCACGACAGAGCACGGTGGCAGCAGCTGTGGATAGGCGCACTGGAGAAACGAGCACAGCGAGAGTCTCCTAGGAGAGGAACTGATGAGCTGTGGTTTCAGAAACTCTTTTTTGTTGTTGTTGTTATGATTTTTGAGTGTGTTGATGAAAACCAAAAACCAAAAGCAAACCAAACCCAAACTGGCTTTTCAAGCTAACTTTAAAATCAGTATAAAACAAAGCACATATAGCTTTTAAGCATACAGGTTGATGAATTTTTATATGTATGAGTTCTTAAGTCACTTGAGTCCAAGCCAAGTAGCACTGGGCTTGGAGCCAGGAGGGCAGGTTGCTTTGCATCCGCACTGTCTCTCATACATGCAGCGTGACTCCAGATCTGAGGGATCATGCCATAGGTTTGTGTCATGGCTTTGCATTTTGTGTAGAGGAAATGACCCAGCGTGTCATGAGATTCGCTTTCTTTGGCTCAGCTCTGGGTGTGAGATCCTTGACTGAGGAAAACACTGCATATCTTAGGTGCTTCCCCAGTTCCTGTATTTTCTCTTCTGTTCCATCAAGATTCCTACCCAATGGGATGGTGCTGTCCACATTCAGGCCAGGTTTTCTCCCCTCTATTAATACTCCCTGGAAACACCTTTACAGAAACATGCAGATGTGCCCTTTATTATTCTGGGTATTTCTCAATGCAGTGAGGTCAACAATCAAGATTACTTACTAAACTGTGAGATGACTCGGTGGGTAAAAGCATTTCTCAGCATTCTTGATGACTTGATACGATAAGGTGACAAAAGAAAACTGACTCTTGAAATCTCCACATACATACCACAATGCACACATATGCACATGTGTGCATGAGCATGCATGTGCACACACATACACACACAAAATAAATACAAGTAATCATTGTTTTAAAAAAAACCCTGGCCCTCCTGTGTATCTCAGTAGGTGGTGCGTGCCTGGCAATCCTGGAACCCATGTAAAGGAAGAAGGAAGGAACCAATTTCACAAAGTTACCCTTTGACTTCTACTTGTGCCTTGAAGTGACATGTATGTCCCCAAAGATATCATGCATATACAGACACACACACATACACAGACACACAGACATACATGTGTGCACATACTAAAAATATTGACCATTATAAATCTCTTAACCAACTTTACACATAAATTTTAACATTTCACCCTTGGCCCCCAAAGGCTTATGTCTATCTCATAATGCAAAGTGCTTTCAACCCATCTCCAAGAGTTCCCATAGCAACAGCTCCAACGTTGTTCTAAACTTCAAATCCAAAGTTTCCCAAGACTCGAGGTAAACTCTTAGCTGTGAGCTCTTATAAAATATAAAAAGGAAATTGTATATTTTTTTATTTTTTATTTTTAATTTGTTCACTTTACATCCTGATTGTAGCTCCCTCTCTCATTGCCTCCTGATCCCACCTTCTCTCCCTCATTCCTTCTCCCTCCCTCTCCTGGTCCTCAGAAAGAGAAGCCTTCCTCCCCTAACATCTGACCTCAGCCTATCAAGTCTCATCTGGACTGCTTGTATTCACTTCCTCTGTGGCCTGGCAAAGCACCCCCTGCCAGGGGGAAGTGATGAATGTGGAGGGATAGAGTCCATGTCAGAGGTAGTTCCTACTCCATGTATTATGGGACGCACAAGAGACTGAGCTGCCTGTCTACTTCATCTGAGCAGAGGGTCTAGGACCACACCATCCCTTAACAGGAGAATGGATAAAGAAGCTGTGCTACATTTACACAACGGAATACTGCTAAGCTATTAAAAATAAGGAAATCTTGAAATTTGCAAGCAAATTGATGGAACTAGAAATGATCACCCTGAGTGATCTAACCTAGACCCAGAAAGACATGCATGGTATATACTCACTTATAAGTGGCTATTAGCCAAATAATACAGGATAACTACACTACAATACACAGACCTAAGGAAACTAAATAACAAGGAGGACCCTAGGGAGGATGCTTAATTCTCATTCAGCAGGACAAATAGAATAGATACTGGAAGCAGTTGAAGAGAAGGAACAGGACAGGAGCCTGCCATAGATGTCCTCTGAAAGACTCCACCCAGCAGGAGATCCAAGCAGATGGTGAGGCACACAGCCAAACTCCTGGGTGGAGCACAGAGTCTTATGGAAGAGTTGGAGAATAGAGGGACCTGGAGGGGTCAGGAGCTCCACAAGGAGACCAATGGAGCCAAAAAATCTGCATGGAGGAGGAGGGTGCTGCCGAGACTGATGCACCAACCAAGGAAATTGTAAACTTTCAATATATAGTGACATAAGTTAAACGTTCCATTCCAAACGGGGTAGGTAGTGGTACAGAAAGAAAGTTTGAAGTCAAAGCAAGACCCAAGTGTATCAGGACCAATTTAGCTAATTGTCTGGTATTTGGTATCTGAGCAGATCATGTGGTAATGTAAGCTCCCAGTGGCATAGGCAGTTCCATCCCTGTGGCCTTGCTGCCCAAAGCTCACATGGCTTATTTCTTGTGCGACCTCTGATGTTGTCTGTGGTTTTTCTTGGCAGATGTTCCAAGTCCCTGGCATTGCTAACGTCCTGGATTCTTCATTGTGCCTTTGTGTTCATGCTCACAATTCACACATTGCCTTCTCAGGAGCTGCCTGCAGTGGCCTTGACGCAGCCACACATTACACAGCCTTCCAGGTTCTCACAGGCTGAGTGCCTGAAAAAGTAGGATCACATGGAAGATGCCAAGTTGTGCTGAAGTTTGAGGTGTGTGTGCTTGGATTTCAGAGCAGGAAAATGAATCCCGAAAAAACAAATTTCTAGGCAGGCTCGTGCAAGCAGTATGACTCAGGGGTGCTTTGTGCTCAAGGAAAATCATTTCATATCCTTGAGCCTGTTGTGAGTGCGTTTTGGCCAGTTCTTCAGAGAATATAAAGACACATTTTCTCTAAAGCAAATGGCTTGACTTCTTTTAAACCACCCTAATTCCTTTATAAACCATACCTTTCTTAGCTCTAATTTTGCACTGGCTTTTATTTCCAAATGGAGTTTTTCAAGTCTTTCTACTTTGCACTTTGCTTTCTGTTCTCACTGTAAACTTGGCTAGAAGAAGCCAACAATAACCATTCCACAGGCTAAATTCTGTATGTAATTGAAATTTCCTGGCTCAGATCAATTAATTAGTCTATCACCGTTAAACTTAGCCTCCTAGCAAGATAAAAAGCATGGATAAAATGTAATCAAGTTCTTTGCCAACACGGAAACAGGAGTGACTTTCAGTCCAATTCACAATAGAATCCTTATTCTCACCTGAAACCTTATGAAAATAATCTTTATTGCTGTATCAGTTGCTCTTCTGTTGTGATAAAAATTTCATAATCAAAAGCAATTTAAAGAAGAAAGTATATTTTGTCTTACCGTTCTAGAAGGAATCCATAAAGGTGAGGGAGGTATGGCAGCAGGCAGCCAATGGTGAGGAAGGCATGGCAGCAGGCAGCCAATGGTGAGGGAGGCATGGCGGCAGGCAGCCAATGATGAGAGATCACAGCTCAGCCACACAGGAAGCAGACAGCATGAGCAGGAAGTGAAACAGGTTAATGATCCTCAAAGCCTGTGCTTTCTCTATCAAGGCTATACCTCCCACAAGTTCCATACTCTCCCCAAACCATACGAACAGTGGTACCGAGTGTCCAAACACATGAGCCTATGGGTGACATTTCTCATTTAAATAACAATCACCTAGATTTTTTTATGCTACTCTGGTTCTTTGGTCTCCCACCATAATCGTTCAGCAATCTCGGCTTGTAACAGCGTAGACTTTCTTTAGCCCACTTCTAATTTTTCCAAATTTCTCTTGGAAACTTGTGTCAAAGTATAGACGTTCTCAGTCAGGATTAGTCACAGGAATGACCCCACTTCTCAGGACCAGTTTAAGTTTTAGTTGTTCTTACTTTTGCTGTGACCAAATACACAGGAGAGCATATTGAAAGGAGGGCTTATTTAATTGGCTCAGTTTCTGAGGTTTCACTGTGTATTCTTGTCTTTGAGCCTGTGGTGTGGCAGCAAGTGATGGCCACAGGACCATGAAACAGTCCTGGTACACATTAAGCAGAAGAGAGGTAGAGGTGTTGTTCTAATTAGGATTTTATTTGTGTGAAGAGACACCATGACCAAGGCAACTCTTAGAAAGGAAAACATTTAGTTGGGGCAGGTTTACAGTTTCAGAGGTTTAGTCCATTATCATCATGGCGGGGAGCATGGCAGCGTGCAGGTAGACATGGTGCTGGAGGAGCTGAGAGCTCTACTTCTTGATCCTAAGGCAGCCAGGAGGAGACTGGATGTGTTTCACATTGGGCAGAGCTTGAACATTGTGTGTGTGTGTGTGTGTGTGTGTGTGTGTGTGTGTGTGTATCCTCAAAGCCCCGCCTCCACAGTGACAGACTTCCTCTAACAGGCCACACCTCCTTCAGTATGGCTATAGTGCCATTCCCCATGGGCCAAGCAATTCAAACACATGACTCTATGGGGGTCAAACCTATTCAAATCACACAGATGTAGACAGACAGATGACAGAGATAGATAGATAGATAGATAGATAGATAGATAGATAGATAGATAGATAGAAAGAAAGAAAGAAAGAATACCTACATTATCTGGATACTTTTTCTTTATCTTCTTTATTTCTTCCATGGAGTCCCATAGTATGGTACCACCCATATTCAGGGCAGGTCATCCCTTCTTAGCCAATCCTTTCTGGAATTATTCTCATAGAAACACCAGAGGTATGATTTCTCTAATCTTGTAAACAGTTCTCAATGCAATTGTGTTGGCAATGAAGACTCTCCATCACAGAGGACAAAGCTTTAGCAGACACTGCTTATGGATGGTGGTGCCCAGTGTACTATCAGCAGTGTGAGGACCACCTTGGCACGCCGTATTTTTACCAACATTTGATGCTGTCAGGCTTTACAACTTTAGGCATTCTGTTTAGTATGGAGTAGGTCCATGTGGTTATGATTTGAATTAAGCACCTTGTAATAAATATATTGGATCTAATAGTATTTTGAGAAGGACCTGATTGTAATAACTTTCGCCATTTTTTTCCAAAACAGGATTGCTCTGTGTAGCCCTAGGTGTCCTGGAGTTTGCTCTGTAGACCAGGCTGGCCCTGCATCTGCTTCCTGAGTGCCCAACTTGCCAAATTTCTTATTGAGATTTTTTTTGTCATTCTTATTGATTTGTAGAATAAAGATTAATTAATTAGTGAGTGTGCATGATGTGTGTGTGTGTGATACATGCCATATCATATGTGTAGAGATAAGAGTCTGACTTTCAGAAATTGGTTCTCTTCTTCCACTGTAGAGGCCAGGGATTGAACTCAGGTTCCCAGGATTGAGTGTCAGGGGTCTTTTCCTGCTGGACCACCTAACCAGCCCTTATTTGTGGATTTTTCTTACTGAATTATATTTTACATATAAATTCACTGGCTAAGTGTATTGTGAATATTTCTTTACACTATTGTACACACATATACACATATACTTTAGTTTTTCAATGTATTTATATTTTTACTCTCTCAAAAAATTTTTTTTCAAACAGATTCTCAACTGGGCTAGCCTAAATTTGTGATTTTCCTGCCTCAGCCTTATGAATGTTAGATTACAGGAATGTACAATGGTATCCAGTTTCCTAATGACGTATTTGATGGGAGACAAAAGTTCTTTTCTTTGGGGGGTTTTTCTGGGGAGGCCTCATGCCTGCTGTGCCTGTGCTCTAACTTTGCATTTGATTACTGCTTCCTGGATTCTGTTTAACAAATTCCTATTTTCCTTAATGTGATAAAGATATCACCTTATGCTTTCTTTTCAATGCTTTGCTTGAGAATATGTTGATTTCTAAAATTTTTTAAACAGATTTGATCTGTTAAAAATAAAACTTAAGTAAACATTGAATAATGACTTTTGTCATATGTGTATTAAAAATTGCTTTGGTGCCAGTGATTGAACTCAGGAGCTCACATGTGCTGAACAAAACGCACTATCCTTGAGCTACATTACTGTCCTTTTATTATTTTAAAATTTATAGCCATATGTGTCTGTTGTATATATAATGCACAACATGACATACATATATGTAGTTTTAAGTAAAAATCTCAGTTGTTCTATTTTACCAATAAAGACTCAGGAGCCAGATGCTATAGAGAAAAACCTGCTAGCTCAGAGAGGCAGAGAAAGCACCCTGCTGACTACTTGGCTCATGTCTTGATGGAAAAGGCCAAAAAACCCAAGGCCAAATCCCAAAAAGCCAAAGGCCAAGGAGCTTAGGAGCTAGAGAGCTAAGATCTAAAATCTAAAGATCTAAAGAGCCCTTATACTGCTACACTCTGTCTTAAATACCCCTCAACTCAAAGTCCCTCCCACTCTTTAATCTCTGTCAGCTGGTTTCTTGCTCTGCCTCCTGACCTAGGGTTAACTTTATTAAATCCTGTGTACAGATAGCTCTTGGATTAGGGCTCAACCGCACCAAACAAAAGATAGGTTTTTACAGTTCACAATCTCAGGGATCACAGTGGCATCAAATATCCTGCAACACACACATGTGTGTGTTATACAATGGTCAAATTGAGCTAATAAGCAAGTGCATTACCTCACATAATTATCACTTTATGATGACAACACAAAGATTCTGTTCCTATATTTTTCCAGAATATAAAATCCGTCATTGGCTATGGCCATGGTACCATTCAGTTGACTTCTTAGACTCATCTCTGTAATTATGTCTTTTAGATTAACATTTCTCCACCCCTATTTAACTCCACTCCATGGCAGCCTCTGATAATCACCACTTTACTTTCTGTTTGCAATCAACTGTTAAATTCTACATGTGTAAAATCAGGTGACATTTGTCTTTCTGTGCCTGGCTTATTTCACTTAACACAATATCCTCCAGGTTTATTTGTCAATCCCAAATGATGGATTTTTTTCTTTCACAGCTAAATAGTATTCCATTGTATTTGCATACTACATTTTCTTCATCAAGTTTTATATGATAGACACTTTGTTTAATTCAGTATCTTAGCTGTTATAAATAAAATTTCCATAAATACAGGAGTGATGATATTTATTTGCCATACTGATTTTATTTCATTTGAATATATACCGAGTTGTAGGGTTTCTGGATTATGTAATTGTTATATTTTTATTTCTGGGTCCTCTAAAAATTTCCCATAATAGTTATATTAACTTACATTTCCACCCACACTGTGAGTGTGTGTGTGTGCGTGTGTATGTGTGTGTGTATGTTATCCTTTTTTTTTGCATTCTTGTCAACATGTACCCTTTGTCTTGTTTTTATAGTAGCTATTCTAAGGGTGAAGTGATAGCTCACTGTGATATTAAAAACTTGTTTTGTATTTGTATTACCCTGGTGATGAGAAATATTGAGACCTTTTCATACACCTGTTGGACATTTGTATGTCTTCTTTTAATTGATTGTTTTCTTACTGTTTTCTTATTGTGTGTTCTTGGTACCCTTGTTGAGAGTCAGGAGGGTCTAAATGTGTGGATTTGTGTCTGGGTTCTCTAGTCCGTCTTGTTGGCCTACAAGTCAGTTTTGTGTCAGTATTGTGTGGTTTGTTACTATAGCTTTGTAGTGTATTTCAAAATTAAATGCTATGATGCCTCTAGATTTGTTCCTTTTGCTTAAGATTGCTTTGCCTATTTGGGGTCTTTAGTGGTTTCACATGAATTTTAGGATTATTTTTCTTGTTCTATGGCTAATGCTACTGGCATTTGACAGTGATGACACCGAGTTTGTGATTTGGTTTGATTGGTGGACATTTTGGCAGCATTAAACACAGGATGTATTTCCATTTATTTGTGTCTTCTCCAATTTCTTTTCAGTGTAAAGATCTCTCATCTCTGTGATGGTGTCAACTTGGCTGGAGTGAGGATTACCCGGAGAACTGGTAAAGCAATGTTGTGGATTGTGTCTGTGTCCTGAGGCATTTGAGTCACTGATGAGTAAGGAGGCTCTGCCCCCAATGTAGGCAGGTGCCATCCATTCATCTAAGGGCAATCAGGCAGTACAAAATGGCCAGAAGAGTGTAGGTCTTTGCCTCTTGGATCTGGGGCTCACAACTCTTCCCTCCTGGGCATCAGCACTCCAAGTTTAAACTTCAGGACTTATACAGAAGAGCTCTGCTGTCCTCAGGACTTTAGCCTCTCGTTCGTTGACAGTGATACCATTGGCTTCGCTTTTTCTGAGGCCTTGTTGCTTGGACTGAGCCACAACACAATCTTCACAAGGTATTTAATAACTTCATCAAGTGGATTTTTGAGTCACGTGACTTGTTCAGGATTGGAAAAAAAGCCGAGAATGAATTAAGATTAAAGTGTAGTGATGGCGCCGTATATAGGAATAAAACTGAGCCATGATAATGCAGGCCTTTCTGGGTATAGGAGGAGAAGGTGACAAAGGGCTCTGAGATCTACCAAATTCCCATTTAAGGTCAGTTTCTCTGTTGCATAGTGTAAACTTCTTCAAACGTGATTCTGGGAGATGGATTGGTCAAGTCTAGTCAGCTTTGGGTGTCTTGCCTAGCATAACTACTGGATGGTGGAGTTAGGTTTTGAACTCAGATCTGTATTGTTTTCTCCCCACTCCCCTCCACCCTTTCCCATGCACTTCCCTTCTCTTTCTCTGCATTTTCCAGCTATCTTATCATTTCCTTTGTGGGTCTCTGAAGATCTTCTGTATTTCCTATTGACCAGAATTTAGCTTTTCTTTTTCTTTGAGATAGGATCTCGCTATGTCGTCTTGGCTGGTCTGGAACTCACTGTGTAGACCAGGCTGGCCTCAAACTCACAAAAATCCTCCTGCCGGTACCTCTTGAGTGCTAAGATTAAAGGCATGTGCCATCAATCCTTACGGGTCACATGGAGGCAGCTTTCAGCCCATTTGTTACCCTAAAGTAGTATGCTTTTTAATGTAGTAATTCTGAAGCATGTTCCTGCATCACAGAAGAATTGCTGTGTAAGGAACCATCTGAATGAGTGGCTTGAGACAGAGTACAGCTACTTAGCTCACAGTTCCACTGGCAGGAACTAGGTACATCAGCTCAGCAGTGCTGATTTGGGCCACACTCAACTGCTCTCAGGCCTGGGCCATCAGCTGAGATGATGGGACCACCTTCTCCTAGTGGCTCCCATCTTACAGAGCCAGAGGAGGCCCCTGGGGCTCTTGGACCTAGGCACGGGGACAGTATAGCAGCATTTGTAGTGTCTTAGCTCAAGTTGCTATAATAAAGTAAGGAAGACTAGGTGGTACAAAGCAGGTGTTTGTTTCTCATAGATGCATGGAGGTCAAGTTCAAGATGCTGGCTGATTTAGTGGATTGTGTAGACCTTTTTGTGGCTGGTAGAAGGCCACCTTCTCGACACATCCTCACATGATGGGAAGCTCTGATCTCTCTGTTTTACAGTTACTAATCCCTTTACAAGTCTTCTGTCCTTGTGACCTCATCATTTTAAAATATTATTTAAAAAATTGATATTTTATTACAACTTCATATACATATGCTCTGGTTACTCTCTCTCTCTCTCTCTCTCTCTCTCTCTCTCTCTCTCTCTCT
>OU015743.1:160845299-160876540 GCA_907169655.1 Acomys percivali
TCTCTCTCTCTCTCTCTCTCTCTCTCTCTCTCTCTCTCCACATCCCCTGACTTTCTTTTAGTTTTTCAAGATGGGGTTTCTTTGTGTAGCCCTGGATGTCCTGGCCTCACTTTGTAGACCAGGCTGGCCTCAAATTCACAGGGTTGTGGCTGCCTCTGCCTCCCAAGTGTTGATATTAAAGGCGTGTGCCAGCACTGCCCAACTTCCACATCCTCTCTTATTTCCTTCCATTTTCTCTCTCTCTCTCGCTCTCTCTCTCTCTCTCTCTCTCTCTCTCTCTCTCTCTCTCTCTTTCTCTCTCTCTCTCTCTCTAGTTTTTCAAGACAGGGTCTCTCTGTATTATCTTGGCTGTCCTGGACTCCCTTTGTAGACCAGGCTGGCCTGGAACTCAAAGCGATCTACCTGCCTCTGCCTCCAAAGTGCTGGGATTACAGGTGTGCCACCACCATTCTTATCAATTCCTCCCCAATTCCAGTCCCTTTCCTAGATTTTTGACTTTTGGTTTTATCTCATGGCCCATTTAAAGCCACCTGTGTGACCATTGGATTGACACTATCCATTGGAACTTGGTGGGTTCATCAGTGGGCACAAGGCTGGAGACTCTTCCTGAGTCTTATAAGTAGCAAATAGTATGGCATTGAGTGGTAGGGCACCCTGAGTCCTGCCCCATCCCTGCCTAACTGCTGATGGGACCATTCTTGAGGTGGCTCAATGCAGGCAGCTATAGCTGCTGTGAGTTCACAATTGCAATGGCTGATTTGAAGCTGTTCTCACTATATTCTGGTTGTTTCATTCCTTCCAGCTCCTCTGCCACAATATTCCTTAAGCCTTAGATGAGAGGGTATAAATATCTTTCTAGGGCTGAGCATTCATCTTACATGACCTCATCTAAACCCAAGTTCTTCCTGAGGGTCCCCATCTGTAATATATGCATATCTGGTGGGTAGGGCTTCAGCCTAGCCTCTTTGGGAGGTCCAGGGATAGTGAGGAAAGGCAAACTCCATTTCTTTTACTGTACTGTATGCTCTTCTACTATAGCACACACCACTTCCAAGATCTCAAAATGCATGGGGAGTGCTCATCACCAGTTAGCAAACAATCAATTCTATAGCAGAATTCAGCTCAATTCTGCCCATGCCTGCTTGCAGGTAGCACCAGATCTTGAGGATGAAGGGCTCAGTTGCATAGGACTATTCAGTCCGGAGTCCAGACCTCAGGGTTTCTGACCAGCTGGCCACAGCAGCTCCCTACAGCTCCATGGCTTGGCTTAGCCCATTTGCTAGGGTGACTCACAAAACCCAGGGAAAGATATTTATTGGCTTATTGTAAGGCCACAAATAAGGATGTGGATGAAGACGCACATGGACCCGTCTGGCAGGCGCTTGGCAGCTCCTGAGATGTAGACCAGTTTCTCTTCCCTCTCCTCAGTCTCCACTGGTTCCCAGGAGCTATCTGGGATTGTATTGAGAGGTCATTGCATAGGCATGACTGATGCATGGTGTACCAATGGGGCTAGACAGAAGGTTATCGTCCAATGCTCTGAGACAGCGAGACACGCGGCACAGCCTGTCTGTTCAGATTCTTCACCGCCCTGCCGTGCAGCGTGCCTTCCGTTCTGGTATGGGGCAGGATCCCAGGTGGAGTGAAGGTCTTAGGGTCTATTATTAGACAAGGTAGGCCAAGAATGCCTCTCTGGTTAGGTGTAAGACAGGAAAAGCAGGAGAAGGTTATAATACACTTTTGGCTTTAGTAATCTGATTTGGGGAAGAAAAATCCTAGTTATTATAGTGTGCCTTCAGGAGAAAAAGGAGCAGAGAAAAGGGAGGTAGAAGGTCAGAGAGAGGCTTTGCTCTGAGGCCTAAGTTGCTACAGCATCATAACAAAGACCCTTTTTTATCCTTAATGGCGTTAAACCTGCTTTAGAAGTTAAAGGCCAAATACTTTAACAAAAGGTATACTGACTGTTCTGGCAATTTTGGAAGTAGTAAGAGCCATGGAATCAATCTATTTCTCTCTCTCTCTCTCTTTCTCTCTCTCTCTCTCTCTCTCTCTCTCTCTCTCTCTCTCTCTCTCTCTCTCTCTCTCTCTCTCCTCTCTCTCTCTCTCTCTCTCTCTCTCTCTCTCTCTCTCTCTCTCTCTCTCTCTCTCTCTCCCTATCATATGCACATGCATGCATACATACATTCGGCTTTGTGAACACAGAGGGTACCCTGCAGCCTAGAGAATATGCAGTAGATTGAAGACATATGCTAGTGACAGTAATTAATTCCGTTCATGAATCTGCACACACAGAGCAGTGTGGATTTTGGAGAGTATTTTCATCAAAGGCTCTCTGTGATCTGAAAGGAAACAGAGTCCTCATGTCTATGGGCTGCATTGTATGGGCGAGGCCTTAGTCCATGCATTCCTTTGATGTGGCTGTATTTCAGAGTGTGTTGAACACGATTCTCACTCTGTGGACTACACAGTGAGGTGCAGAGCTTCAGAGGCAGGAGTCAGAGGTCAAGGTTGCAGAGGAGGCTCTGCACTTGATAAGTTGTTATTGGAAAAAAAAGTCCATTCTGTGAGTATGACTTTTCTCCTGTATAACTCAGGAATCTTGTCTTTAGCTTGTTAGGAAGAATGAAAGCTTGTGCTTCTGTGCCGGATGGTACAATAGCCACTCACTTTAAGAGGCTGGTGCAAAATGAGACAGGGAAATGTAAGATGCAGACAAAGGCTAGAAAGATACTAGCAGGAAGAACTCTTACTAGCTCCACATTGAACTAGCAATACTTTGTATCTACCCTGCAAAACTGAAGTCATCTGTTTCACTTTTGTTTTTCAATGTGGCCACTAGAAATTTGAAAGCTATATTTTGTTTTGTTTTCTACTCTAGTTTCTGTTGGTGATAAACACTGATCAAAACCAATTTAAGGAGGGAAGGTTTTAGTTCCTCTTATAACTCCTAGGTCACATTCTATCACTGAGGGAAGTCAGGGCAGGAGCTCAGAGCAGGAACCTGGAGGCAGGAACCAAAGCAGACACCATGGTGGGATGCTATTTACTGGCTCGATCTGCCCACTTTGTTTGGCCTGCTTTCTTATATACTCCAGGACCGTCTGCCGAGGGTTGATGCTACCCACAGGTGGATGGAGCTTTTCATATCAACCATTAACCAAGAAAACACTCCATGGACTTGCCTGCAGGCCAAGGTGACAGAGGCATTTTTTTTTTTTTCCACTCGGGATTCCTTCTTAGATAACCCTAGCTTGTGTCAAGTTGACAAAAGTTAATGTTCACTGGTGGCTTGCATCCTATTTCTTCAGACAAGTTTTGTGACCATGAAGTATTGTATAAATGTTAGTTCTAGCCTAAATATGTATAGATGTCATTGCGTAGGGTGGGATTCCATTTTTATCTAAAGCTTCTAACATTCACTAAAATATTAATGTAAGATTTCATGTATACATGTTAGTTTCTCCTCCTGATGTATATAGGGAAGAAACAATTAATTTATATGAATAAATAAAAACTTGAGTGCACTGGATGACAATGATGTGAGCACCTTGTCCTGTAATAGGCAGAATTCACCACAGATATAATACAAATCAATTTCATTAAGACTGGAGGAGTCTTATAAGTTTGGGAAGGTAGTGGTCTTCCAGAATTACTGCACTTGCAGTATTGTCTTCTTTTTCAGTATTTATTTATTTACTTATTTAGGTAACGTAAGTAGTTTATTACTGTGATTACAGGGTAGCTGGTGACCTTTATACTGCCACCTAATCTACAAAGGGTTCGGCATCCTCCTTATCCTGAAGACGTGTTGGAGTGATTCCTCACAATTCCTATCACAATCACTGTTCTCATTCTGCGAGGATCTGAGCTTACCAAACTTCAAAGCAGTTGATGAGTGAATGGGTGATTATATGACCTCTGACCTGGAGAGCTTGCCAGCATGCATATTTCTGGGCTCCAGCTGTGAGCCACTAATTCAGTAATACTCACCTGAAGACAGAGATCTGGTTATTGTAAGAGCTTCCCAGATGATGCTGAAGCTGATGTTGTACATCTGTGCTGCAGAACTCTGACATAACTTCTCATGTGTGATCTGCACCCAGAGCATGGGCTTTTACTTTTAGACAAGTGTGTAATAAGGCAACTGAACTGAAAGCTGGAAGAAGTGAGGCTGGTGTTTGGAATAAGGCAGAGACTGTGGACTGTTGCCTCCCAGTGTTGCCTTCTTACACTCTCTCTTTCTCTCAGTTTACTTCTTTCTCTTTGGCACTATTTTCTTCTCAGATCACCTGTCCCCACAGGTGAGAAACACAGGACACACATGCTGTGTGTCACCTTTGCTCCAGGGCAGGGCTTGCTCTTTGGTTTTCAGAACAGCTCTTGACCTAGCTTCATTTTAGATATTGTTCTGGATAGGTCTTGGGTAGCTCCAACTCCAGCAAAAGAAGAGGAGGATTTTCCAAAACAAAGGGCTTCTTTTGATTGCTTAAAGAAAATGTACATTATGTCTACTTTTTAGATATGGCCTGTCTCCCAAAGGTTCATCTGCTTGGTCCCCAGTATTGCCCTTTGAAAGCAGTGGATCCTTTAAGAGTGGGCTTAGTGTGAGGAAATTAGGTCATGAGGACTCCAAGCTCATGAATGGATTAATGTTGTTTGTGGTAGCATTTCATGGGAGTGGATTCATGCTAGGCCTGGTGGTATAAGTTTATAATCCTAGTTACTCCAGAGGCTTAGGCGAGAAGATCCCAAATTCAAGGCCTACCTGAAATAATAGAGTGAGTTCAAAGCTTAGCCTGGGTAACTTAGCAAGATCCTTTTTCAAAATGAAAAAATAAAAATAAAAAGGGAGTGTTAAAGTTATTTTTATAAAATGTGTTTGTTTCTCAGTTTCTCTATTAACCTGGCCACCATACAAGTAACTGAGACTCTATTATTTTAACAAGCTTCACAGCACAAGAACTGAGTAGTCATTACTTTATTCTTAACCCTCTAAGTGTACACCCCAGTGTATACCCCAGGGATATTTGCACTTTGTAGCTTTCCTGCTACAGCTCTTCTCCTAATCTTAATTCGACCTTTCCCTGTGGCTGAATCCCCTATTTCCCCCTCTACTTCCTCTTCCCCTAGATGACAGGAAGTCCAGCCCTATTCTTTCCTCTGCACAGCAATTGGCTGCAAGCTGCTTTATTGGCGTATGAGGGAGAGATGCTCGCATATCCTTGCAGGATCTGTAAACAAATATGTAAAAACACATGTAAAAACTCCCCAGTAAACATTGGGGAAGAGTGTTTTACAGAACATTGAGACAGGAGATTCTCAGAACAAGGATTGCAACCAGATATGGGAATAGAGGTCCAGAAGTCAGGATTTGAATTACACTATAACCTTATGTCTACAAGGGATACAGCTTTGTGAAAAAGTGCTTGCTTAACATACAGCAGATATAAGGCACTGCACTTGGTTCCTGTAGCACAAAGAGTGTGTTTATTCCTGTGGAGGGTGTGCTGCCATCAAGAGCAAGGCTTGACTCTCTCTACCTCTCGGTTTCTTGTCAAGCTAATATCCCTTTTGTGTTCTGGTTCCTTAACTCTTTACATGCACGTTGTAATGTAGCAGGGGACATTCACCGACTGTACCATGCTGTTTGGTCCTTGGAGTCACCAGAATTGTGAGCCTAGAAAACCTCTTTAAAAGGACCTCAACCCATGTACTTTGTTACAGCGATGTAAAGCAGGCCAGGACCCCAGTGGTAACTAGTATGTACAGCCAGCAAGTATAGCAAACAGCTTCGTTTAAAAAAGAAGAAATTATGGTTCAAAGAAGTTCTATATTTTGCCCAGTTTCAAACTTCTAGGCTAGATGTTCAAGTCTTTTTAAAGCCCACATTTTAAACCAATATATCAAGAGAATTCTGGTAAATTGGGTTGTGCTGACTTCATGTTATAGAGTTAGCTCTTTCCCCACCCCCCTTAGATCACTTCCTATTGAACCTGATGATGGAACTTCACTTAGGAACTGGATCCTGGTAACACTAGGAAAGTTCTGGAACTGGAACTGGGTACTGAATGTGCCCTGAAGCCTTGTAGCCAAAGCCTGAAAGGAAACAGAAAAGTACATCAGTTATTGTATCTGACCTTGTTTGCTTCAGATATTGTTATCACTACCTGGATGGTTCACATCCATATATATAGACTCATTTTCCACCACCACATGGTTCCCTGTAGTCCACTCCCCATGGTCATGGTGATTGTAGGAACAGAGGTGTATGTCTTTTTTTTTTTTTTTTGGTGTTTTTGAGACAAGGTCTCTCTGTGTAGCCTTGGCTGTCCTGGACTCACTTTGTAGACCAGGCTGGCCTCGAACTCACAGTGATCCGCCTTCCTCTGCCTCCCGAGTGCTGGGATTACAAACATGCGCCACCACGCCTGGCTGCCAGAGGTGTATGTCATATTCTGTCATTCACAAAGAGTATTTGGTCTAAAGGAATATTATTTTAGAGTGATGGTTCATACAACACTCAAAAGGTAGGGATCTGGAGGGTGTAAATCTCCTGTTTTGGTTTAAAAAAAAAAAAAAAAAGCTAATATAATTTGAAGAGACCAAACAGTCTGTTTTCTTCAATCTTGTAGAATACAAGATGGCAGTACGTAATAGCTTTGTTGGGTGAATCCATTTCAGACATGCGGGGAGTCTGACATGAACTTCTCAGGAAAACAACCCTCTATTTGCAGCTTCTTGGTCTCCATCAGTAATGGATGCAGCAGCCAGTCAGTGGCTGAGAAACAGAAAACTAGAGTCTTTCCCAAAGATGGTTCACTGACTTTTCCTGAAGGAACACTAACATGGGTCTGCCATCCTGGAGTTAACAGTCTGCAGTGGGAAGACACACATATAGACAGACATTTTAGTACAGTATGTTGTGATATGTTAGAGGTTGTACAGTGTTCTATAGGACCCCAGGAAATTGTATCTAACCTGGTTCTGAGAGCTTAAGGGTACCCTGGGGACGTGCTGTCTGCACAGGACTTGAAGAACAGGTTACTCTTGGACAGGTGAGAGATCCAGGGATGCCAAATGTCTGAACAAAAAGACTGAGGCACAGATACTTGCAAGGTGACTTAGTGGGTAAAGGCACTGTGCTGCTAGCTTGCTGATCTGGGTTCTTCTACCATGGGACTCACACGGTAAAAGAAAAAGAAACAACTCCTTCAAGTTGTGCTTTGACCTCCACATGCATGCCGTGGTGCGCGCGCGCGCGCGCGCGCGCACACGCGCACACACACACACACACACACACAAAGCAACAAAATGTAATTAAAACAACAACAACAGCAACAACGACAACAACAACAACAACAACAAAAAGCCCAACCAACCAACCAACCAACCAACAAACCAATGGAGGCCAGGTGAACCAAAAAGCCTGAGCTCTGGAGAGGAAGCAGCAGGTCCCGGGTGCATTGTATTAAACACCTAGATCGGTGGGGCTCACCCTTCCTAATGTTGTGACTGTTTAATACAGTTCCTCATGTTGTGATGACCTCCCCAACCATAAAATTATTTTTGTTGCTACTCCATAACTGTAGTTTTGCTACTGTTACGAATTGTAATGTAAATATCTATGTTTTCCAATGATCTTAGGCGACTTCTTGAAAGGGTCATTCAACCCCAAAGAAGTTGAAACCCACAGTTTGAGAACTGCTGACCTAGATGAAGGGCTGAGTCCTTGTCTTTCTCAGAGTTTTTATGGCTGTGATCAAACACTATGATCAAAAGCAACTTGGGGAACATCTTAGTTACTGTTCTATTACTGGGAAGAGACACCAAAGCCAAGGCAACTTATAAAATAAAGCATTTTTATTAAGGCCTTGCTCACAATTTCAGATGGTTCATGACCATCATGGTGGGGAGCATGGTGGCAGGTAGGCAGGCATGGTGCTGGCGCAGTAGCTGAGAGCTTATCTCCTGATTCACAGGCAGCACACAGTGAACTGGAAGAGTGAGACAGAGTGAGAGATGGAAAGAGAGAGAGAGAGAGAGAGAGAGAGAGAGAGAGAGAGAGACAGAGAGAGAGACAGAGAGAGACAGAGACAGAGACAGAGACACAGAGACAGAGAGAGACAGAGACAGACAGAGAGACAGAGACAGAGACAGACAGACAGACAGACAGACAGACAGACAGACAGACAGAGACAGAGACAGAGACAGAGGCAAGTAGATCTCTGTGAGTTTGAGGCTGGCCTGGTCTACAAAGTGACTCCAGGACAGCCAGCCAGGGCTATTACACAGAAGAAGAAAGGCCTCCTAATCTTTCCTAAATCCACCAAGCAGGAAACAAGCATTCAAAACTGAGACTATTGGGGCCATTGTCATTCAAGCCAGCACTTAGAGGAAAGGGGTAATTTCATCTTGGAGCAGTGTTGCTTACTGGCTTGATTCCCCTGGCTTGCTCAGCTTGTTTTCTTACACTATCCAGGACTACCTACCCAGGGGTGGCACCACTCACCGTGAGCTAGGCTCTTCCACATCCATCATCAATCAAGAAAATGCCCTGCAGACTTGTCCACAGTCTTGTCCTTAATGTGGAGGCATTTTCTCAATTCCTTCTTTTCAAATGACCCTAGTTTGTGTCAAGTTGACACAGAAGGCAGCCAGCACAGCTCTATAATTGGATTTGCATCTTAGATGTGAGTCAATTTGTTCACTTTTCTGACTCATTTTTCTTATCTCTAAGTTGAAAGGGATCTTCTGCTTTCTACTGTTTCTTCCTGCTTTCATATTCTGTAAATGTCTCAGACTGTAGTGACCTTAATGCTAACTTCCAGATCTCCTAGGCAGCAAGGCTAGGGGGCTGGAAGAGGTGCTTGGGATGTGGGTGGGGGTGGGCTGGGATAGGGAGCTTGGGATGTGGGTGGGGGTGGGCTGGGATAGGGAGCTTGGGATGTGGGTGGGGGTGGGCTGGGATAGGAAACTGAATGGGTACTGTATCTTTTCCACTAGAAGTTAGCAAATGGGAAGGCAGCAGGTTTTCTTTTTGGGTAACTTGACAAGGAATGGGCGGGTAGCTTTAGCCTCTCAACAAGCAGGTGGAATACATCTTGCTCTGCTTCTGGCTTGGGTGAAATGTAATAGCCTCCCAACCCTGACAAAAATCTTAAAGCACTGCTTATTGAAGTACTTAATGATAAATAATATGAGCCCTGAAATGTACTTTAAAACACTGGAGAAGGCTGGAGGTATAATTTAGTGGCCTAGCATGCATGAGGCTCTGGATTGATTCCTCAGTCTTGCAAATAAAAGTCTAAGTATATAAATTACTGAATGAATGAAGTTAGGGTTATACATATGAGAGAAGATTGACTGTGGCTTGGTACTGTTGATATTGAGTTGTGGGTACAAAGGGATCCACTATATAATTTAATCTACTTTTGTGGGTGCTTGATAACATCCATAATAAAAAGTGAAAAATAAAATAGAAATGCTTAGTGCTTATTACCTAATTTCTCATTTATTATAGGTTTTTTTTGTACAAATGGAGAATGAATCACACTCTCACTTGGCCATATAAAAGTCTTAGAACTATTGCATAATAAATAGCAACAAACTGTTTTATTTTATCTACTTAGATGGCCTAAAGTGTTTTAGACAACATTGAAATTACACAGACAGATCAAAGAAAGAGAATTCTCTACAAGGAAAGGGACATAGTCTTGGGTGATATGAACCAGACATGCAGTTCTGTGCTGGGTCTATCCCAAGGGAGTTTTTTGGTAACATGGTGAATCACTGGCCTTGGAATCAGGTGCAGTCAACACAGCTGTGCACTTATTGAAGGGCAGCAGATAACACCACAGCCTGGCACCCAGCCAAGTTCTTTATGTCCTTGATGTCACACAAGTTTCATAGCTGCCTTATTACTTAGATGTACCGATTTTATGAGTGAGCTAACAGAGTCTTAACTTATGACACTTGCCTGTGACCATATGGACATGAAATTCCAAGTAAGTGTTATGTCGAATAAAGAACTGAAATCCAGAGGTGAGTATGTGCATTATATCCCACCAGGGACTAGAATGGCTGCATCTAACAGGGAGGAGCAGAAGAGTGGTTCACCACAGCGTGATTTATTTCTTTCTCTCCCTTAACTAATCTAGAGATAGTTATCGCATGGATCTATGAGTTACTGGAGCTCAGGGTCCTTCTGTCTTTTGCTTCGGTGCCAAAGACTTTTTTTCTTGAAGCCCACCTCATGGTTTGAGGTGCCTGTGGGAACTCTTGTGTCCAACCAGAAGAAAGAGCCAAAAGATTGGATGCAGGATGTTAGACCTACATTCTTTTTTTAATTAATTTATTCTTGTTACATCTCAATGGTTATCCCATCCCTTGTATCCTTAGACCTACATTCTTTTTAAGGGATCAATACCAGAAACTGCTTCCATGGTTTCTTTCTGTATTTACAGCGGCTACAACTTAGTCCTATGTAAGTGTCTAGCAGATTGTAGACAGTTACATGTGGCAGGTTCAAACCATGATGGGCAAATGGACTGTGTGCTCTGTATCCCAAATACTTAGACTCCTAGCTGAATGGGTTCTGTTTACCCTGAATATGGAGCGGACCGTAGGTGGGCAACTGCAATCACTGTTTAGCCCAAACAGCTCATTTTATGGCTCTTGTCTCTTTGAATGATATTCTCATCATAAGACCTTTCAAAAATTGAACTAGTAAGCAAGGTGTGGTGGCGCACGCCTCTAATCCCAGCACTTGGGAGGCAGAGGCAGAGGCAGGCAGATCGCTGTGAGTTCCAGGCTAGCCTAGTCTACAAAAGAAAGTCCAGGACAGCCAAGGCTACACAAAGGAACCTTGTCTCAAATAAAATGATAGCCTCCCCAAATTGGACAAGCAAAAACATGAGCAGCCCAAGGATTCAACTTAATGTCCAGAAAGGCTAGATACTTCCAACCACATGTAACCAGGAAACAACAGGGCTTTGGTGCTCTAGAGACTCAGCACCTAAAACTGGTTCTCTCTGTGTCTTCACCACACAGTGTCTGCCAGATGTGCCATGTTCTTTGGGGCCCAGTGCCTTGCTAGATACCATGGGGCTTGGGGGAAAAGTTTCAGATTTTAAATAATGAGGCAGAGCTAATAGGGACATCTGAGATTCAGTCCCATGCTGTCTTCCACTTAATTTGGGAGAATTCTTTATGCAATAAAAAATGTTAGAGGCTGGGGAGATGGCTCAGAGATAAAGCACACTAGTCGCTTTTCCAAAAGTCCTGAGTTCAATTCCCAGCAACCACAAGTGGCTTATTAATCATCTATAATGAGATCTGGTGCCTTCTTCTGGACTGCAGGCATACATGCAGGCAGAACACTGTACATTAGAAAAAAAAAAGTTAATCTGTTTCTTCCTGACAGAGAGCAGCTGAACACAGGGCTAGCCTGAAGTGGTATATCATCATCTGCCAATTTGTATAGCTGAGGTCTCTCTGTTCGAAATTTGCAAGTGTTTCCACAAGTTACTCTTCTCCTTAACTAAACCTACTCACTTATTTCACTAAATTATACAAAGAAAAACCCATGCAGCTGCACAAAAAGATTATCATATAATGGCACACACAACAGTGGGCAAAAATGATAAATTGTAGAATGACCCAGGGTTTCAGAAAGCAAGGTTTCAGGCTGCTGACTTCACTGAATCCAGAATGATATGTGTTTCTTTCTATGCCTTCGCTTCTCCCAAGGCCTCAGCTTCTCCCAAGGCCTCAGCTTCTCCCAAGTCTTTTTCACATTCTAATATCTGCTGAAGATGGGTAGACATGGCCTCTAACCTGCGTTGGCAAGCTGAGCTCATCATCTGGGACTCAGTCAGGATCACTGCCTGTTCTTTAATGTCATCCTTTTCATTATCTCTAGCCCTTATTGGTTTCAGTAATTCTTTTTTGTACAACACTTTTTTTGCAAATAGTTTCATCATGAGCTTACGACTGCAATGGCAACACAGGCATCATGTTGTTACGCCATGATCATTTTCTTGCAAAGTCAAAGACATACCAAATATCCAGGTCAGCCAGTGTTATAAAGCAAGACCCTGTCCCCCTCCCCAGGAAAGGCAAATACTAGCAAATGATATTAATAACTCCATCTTAAGTAAGTCAGCTCATTAACGAGAATCAGGGTGCAAGGGTGGATTGTTCTGCAAGCTAAAGGCAATCCCCTAAATAACGTTTGGACTTTTAATTTATTTAGTAGGTACTTTCTGCCACACCTAACATTTAGCAGGCATGGTACAGGGCCTGGTAGAATATGATGCAGATTGTCTTTATGTAATTGCTGTAGTTTCTTAAAACACTTGCATGAGACGTTGACAATATATTCTCAGGCTAATGCATAGTTAAGGGTGTTATGACAATTCTGAAGTATATTTTAAAAAAAAACATGTAGACATTTATGAAGTTCTGAAGCACCTTAAAATTGATAGGTCATATTTACATCTGTAGCATGTTTTTCTTCTGAATGCTGTGACTTAAAATGGATTCTTAGATTTGGTAAAATGCAACATATGGAAGGCTCCCTGTTTTTATTTGCTTTTATGCAACTTCCAAAGTTTTTAAAGTTAAGTTGATGTGTTTGTGTGTGGGATAGGGGTGTGTGGGGTCAGAGAGCGACTGTATAGGGGTCTCTTCTTTCCTTCTGGGACCCGGGCTTAGAGTGGAACTCAGGCCATCAGGCTTGGTGGCAATCACCAGCCTGCATTCATGCATCTTTACCTTGTTTCATGCAGTGGGGTGGAGGAGGGTGTTTGTTTCACTGTGGTGAACAAGAGTATGGCCATGAGTCCATGCCAGGCCATAGAAAACTTATATATGCATGTTTGGACAGCACTCAAACATAGGTGTGTTTCCTTCAAGGTCAGTGGCTTCTCTCCAGATCTTTTAAATCTCAGATTGGACACACCGACATGTCACAAGAAACAGAGGCCAAAACTCTTTCGATGTTAAGAGCTTGTTTTTATTTTTATGTCTTTTTGGCTTCAAACTTGTTGACATCTTCCTGCCTCTGTCTCCCAACTACTGGAGAAATAGCCATGTACCACAAGCTTTCCTGTTTATTTTTAAAATGTATTCATTGCCAGGCAGGGTGGTGCACGCTTGTAATCCCAGCACATGGGAGGCAGAGGCAGGCGGATCACTGTGAGTTTGAGGCCAACCTTGTCTACAAAGCGAGTCCAGGACAGCCAAGATAACACAGAGAAATCCTATCTCAAAAAAACTGAAAAAAAAAAATTATCTAGCCAGGCATAGTGGCACATCTCTTTAATCCCAGCACTCAGGGAATCAGAGGCAAGAAAATCTCTGTGAGTTTGAGGCCAGTCTGGTCTATAGAGCAAGTCCAGGACAGCCAAGGCTACACAGAGAAATCCTGTCTTGAAAACAAACAAACAAAATTTTTTTTCACTTATCTGAAATAAAGTCTCATTATATAGCCTAGCCCAGCCTTGAATTGTCTATCCTGTCCCAGACTCTTGGTGCTGGCATTATGAATGTATGCCACCACACCCCATTAAGAGGTACTTAAAAAAAAAATTAAACTGTATTGTAAGTAGTTTTAATTTGCAAGTGCAAAGATAGTGCAGGTATTGGAGCTAGGAGCTTGCTTTTGATGAGAATAAAAGTGTTTTCCTTCTAGTGATTTTGAATTGAACCAGAAGGTAACCAAGCATCAGTTTTTAGGTGTAGGACCTGAAATGTTCTTTGAGCCACTTGTTTATAAAGAAAGAGTGCTTCTGAGGAAGCTATATCAATCAGAAGCTTTCAGGCTTCACCGAGAAGCTACCATGTGGGCAGTAAAGCCAGGGCAACCCTCTGTTCGCTGCTCACGCCGAGACAAGTGTGCTGATCCCACTGGCTTTAAGCTTCCCTCTCATAGTGGAATTACCACTGTAGCCTTGTGCAGTGGCCAGAAATTTTGACATTGGAGGCTTGATATCTGTGTGAGTGACATAGGTACTCCAAAAGTAAGGTGGCATTTTCAGGGTTGTCAAGAATGTGAGAAATAAGTAAGGAAGGGAATCTGAAAATGGAAAATAATCAGCGAGTTGTCTGTAATACTGCTAGCTTTTCAAGTAGGCACAGGTTTCAGGATGAGCTGTCTTGGAAAATATGCCTTATCTGGAAACTTACCTTGTTTTCCAGGAGACCCAGCTCTTGGTCAGGTCCCCAAAACAGACATCTCTTCTCCCAACTAACACTAAGTAGAGATTTTCTTGTGTTAGATATTACGGCATGTTCATCATTTTCCAGCACACGGCCTGCTTGCTCTTGTGTGTTGCTGTGTATAACTCTTGACAGCTGCTCTTAGTTACCTGTGTGACTCTTTGCTGGGACCTTGATCAGCTGATGCCTAGCAGCTGGGAGCACTTGAGCCAGATGGGAGCACTTGAGTGGCTGAGGGAGGAGAGGGGAATGACAAGCCAAGTTTCGAGAAGATAGGAAGTTTGAGCCTGAGAGACTCCAGAAAGTCAGTGCCTTCAGTTTTACTGCAGGAGGAGGAGTCGGAGGAGGAGGAGTCAGAGGAGGAGGAGTCAGAGTCTGGTCCATACTGCTGTTGAAGAACAGTGAGAAAGGACTCCCCTTTCTTCCTGGCTGTCGCTCAAAGATGTAGATTTTGGTATTGGTGTGGTCTTGTCCTTTGTTCTTTAGGTGAGACTTTGACACTACAGGTCTCAGGCCCAAATGCCTGGGAGGCCTGGGAGAAACTAGAAGAGCAGGCTAGGAAAGGTGGTGACATATGGCACAAAACTGGAGTCTGGGGACATTTTGGGAATACATAAACTAACGGTTCTTCTTTTTTAAAACCCAGAGAGACCAATGATGCTTCGGACGCAGCTAGGAACTGCTCAGCTTAGAGCCCCAACTGTGTCTGTTCACAGGTTGTATGCCATAAGGAGGTAGACTGAATAGGCCTTGGAGGTGCGCTGCCCGCCGAAGTCTTAATGCTGTTCATTGATTTTTATTGGTCACAGCAGAAAATGGAAAGGACTGTGGTCAGAGGCCTGGCTTTATAACAGGAAGAACACACCAGAACCTTTGCCCTCACTTAGCACCTAATAAGACTTCTTTGTTATCCAGTTGTTCAAGTGAAACCAGATGCCACAGTGTGGAGGGTTGTCTCAGTAGGAACACTGGGAGTGGCCAGTAGCAGAGGTTATGCTCAAGGGAGACACAGGAAGACATTTACCATCAGAATCTATGGTGAGACGCACCTCTACATCATTACTTAGTGTGAGCACACACACAAACACACACAGACACACACACACAAACACAAACCCCACCACCACCACCACCACCACCTGAAGCAGTATTTTAAGAAACAACACTTCCCACATTCCAAAAACTAATTTTTAAAAAAAAAAATCTTACATCCTTTTTTTAAATCTTACATCCTTTCGGTGAAAGTAATGGCTGTGAACTGTTAAGTTTATTTTACAGTTCACCAGTAGGCCACAATGTGAATATTACAAAATTTAAAAGAAATCACTAGAATAAGGCCAGAGAGATGGCTTGGTGGTTTAAACATTTGCCTGAATTTGTATCTCCAAGCCCCATACCCCGACCCCTGCCTCACAAATGCCCAGTGGGCATGGCAGCTCGCTTGTAATCTTTGCCTCCAAAGGCAGAGCCAGAGGAGCCCCAGGACAAGCTGGCTAGCAACACTAGCTCTATTTGTGAGCTCTGGGTTTGATTGATGACCCTGCATCAGTGAATAGCTCGAAAGAGTGACCTGGGATGATTCCTGAAGACAACCTTGTATCTTTGCATGCACACCATACACATTTGTGCCACATATGTGCAAGCATATGCATATGCATGCACACCACATACACAAAAGGGATGTGGTAATTTAGTATTTTTGTTTCTTTATTAATTTGTTAATTTAGTACATGCTCACTATTTTTTTCCTTTCCTTTTTTTTTTTTTTTTCTTTTGTTTCAGTTGTATTGGAGATTGAACCCATGGCCTTATGCATTTACTTCCAATTTGGGTACTCACTGGTTGGTTGTCATGGAACACAAAGAAAGCATGGATTTTCCTTCTTAAATACTCCAAACGTAATAGGAAAAATACACATGCAGACATGTAAAAACCCAAGGCTGGGGGCTGGAGAGATGGCTCAGAGGTTAAGAGCACTGTCTGCTCTTCCAGAGGTCCTGAGTTCAATTCCCAGCAACCACACAGTGGCTCTCAACCATCTGTAATGAGATCTGGTGCCTTCTTCTGGTACAGGTGTACATGCAGGCAGAATACTGTATAAGTAATAAATAATAAATCTTCAAAGAAAGAAAGAAAGATACAAAGAAAAAACGCAAGGCAGAAAATCACTTTACTTTATACAAAATGGTTTTTTTGTGTCATCATCTAGCATAATGATAACTCATCTCTTAATTCAGGACAGGTTCTAGCTTAATTTTAAAGATGGAAAAATATTTACATTTTGGAAAAGCAATTTAATTAGGTATAAAATACAGTAATAGTTGGAAATAATGGCAAAAGTCATAATATTATATATTATAAGTAATAATGTAGTAGCAGTAGTAAAAATAGGTAATGATGATAGTATTTGTTAAGCTTTTCCTGTGTGATGCTAACTGACTTAAGGGCTGGAGAGGTGGCACAGTGGGTGAGAGAGCTTGCTGATCTTCTAGAGATCTTCTAGAGGCTTATAACCCTCTAATCCCAGCACCAAGGAATCTGATGCTCTCTTCTGGCTTCTGCAGTGACATCCACACATATACCTAAATAAAAAAAATTCTCATGTCAACCTTTTTATAATGGAATTATGCTCCTTTTCCATGGGAAAAGTAAGACAGATGAAGTCGTTTGGCCAGAGCCCGAGGGCCTCAGACTCCATCTCCGTCGTTGATGGTTCCGAGAAGTGACAGGGTGGCACAGTCCTGGCTATCTTCACTCTGCAGCCTCCCTGCCAAATGTAGGTGATGTTTTCTGTGGGCAGAGAATGTTTGGCTGGGGATATGGATGAAGAGACCAGCTCCTGAACGTCTCTCAGTGTAGACACTTAATACGTAGTTAGTAAAAAAAAATGCAAGTGTCACTCCAAAGAGGGCATCCAGTCCTTTGAGTCTATCCCTGTATGTGATATTTCATTCTTGAGATAAAATAGATTATGGATCAATCTGTTACTTTTCATTGAATATTTATTTATTTATCCAAGTATGATCTTACTGTGTATGCCTAGTTGGTCTGAAATTCACTATGCAGACTGGGCTAGCCTTGAACTCACAGAGCTCCATCTGCCTCCCACGTACACCACCACACTTGGCAATTGTGTTTTATTTTAATAAATTAGTTATTGATTGATTATAATGTTTTCATATATTTTATATAATATAATTATTATACAATATATACTATAATAAACAAAGTGTGTGTATGTAGGACAGAAATGAGCCTCTGATCCCCTGGAGCTGGAGCTATAGACAATGATTTTTCTGCCCAAAACGGATGCTGGAAACCAAACTCCAGTGCTCTGAGAGAGCAGCAGCACTCTTGAGCATTCAGCCATCTTTCCAGCCTCTGTGGATCAGCTTGATCTTGGGAAGCAGCGGAGTAGCCTCTGTGCTTACCTTGGCTTTTACAGTAGTTCCTCCCTTCCTGAAGCCCAGTTTCTCACCATTGTTATTTCATGTGTGTGTGTGTGCGCGCGTGTGTGGCCAGTAGCTGATTTCCATTTCTGCCGTGTTTTTTCAGGTGTGGGCCGTCCAACATTTTGTTTTTGTTTATACAGGTTCTCTTATTGGCCTGGAGTCTCAGGATTTCTCCTTTCTCCTTTCTCACTTCCCCAGTGTTGGGCTAGCCATGCCTGAATTCCTAACTTTTCCCCTCACTTTGGTGCTAAGGCTCAGACTTAGGTTCTTATGCCCAGGAGGGAGCCCTTTACCAGCTGAACCATGTGTCCACCCCTGACCAAGTTCTTACCAGTAACACAGATAACTTTATCTCTTTACTTTTGGAGAAAAGAATACTTAGTTTTCCTTTCATCTGCACTCCTGGGAGAAACTAGGACCGGAAAAGCACTAGATAGAACTGTGTTAGCAGACAGATCAGCGTGGTGACAACAGGAGAGAGACATTTATGTGCTTAGTATACACAGCTATGCTAGGTACTGTTTAATTATTTCTTGAGCTACATTATGCTAGTTGTCTTTTCCTGAACACTTGGTAATGCAGAGCAGAAAGATCTTCATGGGGAAGTGAGCGTTGTAGGAATCTGTTAGAGAAGTTGTGGATGTTCCAAGTTAATCCCCAAACCTTAGTTTTTAGGCTGTTGTAAGTAAATCTAGGTGGCATAGTCTTACTGTGTTCATTGTATCCCAGTTTGGTAGAAATATTAATGGTTATTCTGATTGAATTAGTTTGTCTTAAGTATAAAGGTAAAAAATGAAATGATATGGCTCAGGGGTGTGCTTAGTGGTTCATCCCTTGACTACCATGTTTGAGATTCTGGGTTTTATCTCAGAAAAGAAGGGAAAGGAAAAAAAAAAAAAAGAAAAGAAAAGATGCTGTCTAGCCCATTCATGTCTTTCTTTAAATCTGCAAACTTGGGAGCTAGAGATCCAAAAATACAAAAGCATATGTCTCAGTTTCTTTTACTAGTATGTCTGTGATTCTGAAGTGTTGCAAAAATAACCCACAGTGCTCCTTTTGAAAATAATAGTTTTTCCTTTCAGAAATGGTCATCTCTAAATTGTCTGTATCCAGTGACTATATAGACAGCATTTGCTGAGACACATAATGGACACTATAGATGTTTGTGCTCCCAGGGGATCAGTAATGAACTGAGAAAGTGCAGAAAGAGATTATTAAATGTCACCTGAAACTATTTTGTTACTAGGTTTTTTTTTTTTTTAAGTTGTTGCTTCAGAGAAGTAACCAAAATAGCTCAAGCTTACAGATTTGCAAGTTGGAAATCATTGAAACATTTGTGTTTAAAACTATATTTCCGTTTTTCCTGCCACCATTCAAAGTTGTTATAAGCAAGCTTTAGCTCTGGGTTCTGTTTCTGGTCCCACTCCACCTCAGCAGCTGGGAATGCGCTGGACAGGGAGTGGAGAAGAAATGAAGGGTTCTAGCACCCAGAATTCTTGACTTTTTCTGACTCCTTCCCTACCCGCAGGGTGTGTGTCTGGGTGATCTTTGAAAGAAAATCCCTGTCAAGCCAGTTAATTTATTGTGATTAGGCCTACGAGGAGCTGGAGTTTCCAGGGAACTTTAGGTTCCAGATGATCTGGATGGACGACTCGTAGTTGCTGTCACTTTTTTCTTTGTGTGTATGTGTCCTGACATGATTAAAACAATAACATCCAAAGAAAACTATGTAAGCCAAGAAACAAGTCAAAAATCAATCTGGCTTTGTGCCGGCTCCCCCAACACACTGCACACACATGCACTTTTTCTTCTTGTTATCACAGGAGACTGTCAGGGTGCTTCTGAAAGGTTTTCATTTTACTTAACCCAAATACCAGGAGAGAAAAATGGCAGTCAGCAGTCAACATTTTTATCTAGTCTTTCACTGAGCGGAGGAGGGAGCCTTCTGAAATACTATCAGGTGAGAACCACCATTGGGCGATTGCATCTTGAGACTGAGCAAGAGTTCGTATCTAGATTGTGGAGGCCTGGAACTCACACGATGCTGGGGCCTCTTTAAGAATACAGAAATCACCAGTGGGAAGCTAGGCACGTGGGGTTGTGGAGCCTTCCTCAAGAAGAGGCCTTGGCCATCCAGCTAGTTAACTTCCTGACAGATTCCCTCCCATAATGGCTGTTTTCCTTGCCTATAACTATGAAAGGAAAATGAGAGGTGAGGCTAGAGGATGGAAGGAAAATCTGATATATTTCCCCTTCCAGACATTCCTCAAGCCAGCTGAGCTAGAGAGTCCTTTCTCCCTGTTCCAAGGTAAAGGATAAGAGACCTGGAAGTGTACATGACTTTACATCCTCTCCCCAACTATCTCTTCAACAAATATTGCTGCCCAGATCTGGCCCTAGCCCCCTTGCCCCATTTGGAGTCAGTTCTTTCACGTCTGCCGGGACTGTGCCTCTCTGCTCTGAGTATACAGATGGTCTGCCATCAACAGATCAGCCAGTCCACCAGGTTGATCAACCCAGGTGGCTTTCACTTGCCGAATCCTTCAACAAAGACTAGCTGAGTTACATGAAATGGGCGTGCCTGCCTCTCTCTCTCTCCCTCCCTCCAAGGGTGCGGGTCTCCAAGGCCGAAGACACCTCCTTTTTTTCCCCTGAAGCAGGCGCGAGCGCTGACACACCCCTCCCTCCGCGTTGTCGTGGTCCCCTCCCCATCCTGCCCCGCCCCGTTTTCCGCTTTCAGCCTCCCTCCCTCGACTCTACCCTCCTTTACTCGCTTCTGTTTATTCCCTCCCCCTCCAGCCACTCCGAGAGCTGCCCGGCTACTGCCGGGCTACACCTACACTTCCTCGGGCGCTGTCCAACCTACGGGTGGCCGGGCCGGCTGCTTGCGCTGTGCTCGGGGCGGTGGCTGCAGAGCCTCTCCTGGTGGCCGCTCCCTCTTTTGCCTCCTCTCCGCGTCATGTTGGGCACTTGATTATTATTGTTATTATTTCATCCCTCTCTCAGTCTGTCCCGCCTTCCCCTCCCCCTTCCTTTCCCAGGTTGATTTTTTTTTCTTCCCCTTCTTCTCCGGGCTTGCCCATGAGCCTCCTCGGGAGCTACCGGAAAAAGACCAGCAGCGATGGTTATGAATCTTTGCAGCTGGTGGACAGTCACGGGGACTCGAGCGCGCGGGGCGCGGCGGCTGGCACGCAGAGAGTGACTGCCGGCGCGACGCGCAGTCCCGCCCGGCAGCCTCCGCACCGCGCCAGCACCACGGACAGCTCAGGTAGCGGCTCGGGTAGTGCAGTCCTCCGGCCCTGAGTGCGTCCCCAGCCCAGGCTGGGAGAGGCTAGGTTGCAGCCATGGCATCTAATACCACAGGGTGTAACGTCTCTAATTTCTTTGGTCCAGGGAGCTAAGAAACGTTAGATCCGTCTGGAGGCTCGGTGACATTAGCGAGCACCTCTTAATCTCCCTAGGCTGCTGAATACACCAGCTGGGGGCGGGGAGATGAGGGAAGGGAGGGGAGGGGAGGGGAGGAGAGGGAGCCAGGGGAGAGTGGCGCCGCCAGGCGAGGCGGTTGCTTTCTCCGCCCAGCAGCTGGGGCCGAGGTGAAGGAGAAGTGCTTAGTGCTTTTGGTGCTTGCGTTTATTCCAGTTGTTCCCCGATGCTGCTGTTATTTGCAATTATGTAAAGCTCTGCCGCGTCTAAGTGATTGTTTCCTTTCTCCCGCGGAAGAAACCTGGGACCAAGACCCCAGTTAAACAACAGGCTCTTACGCTTTACACAATACAATTTGTTTCCTCTGTTGTTGGCTTTGATCGTCTCCTTTTGCGTGCTAGAGTTTCCTAAAGCTTCTCATATAGGGAGATAGAAATGCTTCTAAACTTTGTATCTGTGTTTGCAAGTCTCATAAAATGTTTTAATGAGTTAGAGACCTCTTAGACAACGTGAGAGTTAGCCATTTGTGTGTCAAAACAGTCACCCAGGAATCCCTGCTGGCCAAAGACTTGTGTAAGAGCTGTTTGTTTACTTTTCCAGGATGGGAACCGCAGGGCGCTGGCTGGGCTCTACCTTTGTGACTTTAGTACTGGGCAGCTGAGGACTCTGGTGAGAGTCACCTTGGGATGAAAACAAGTAGTAGGGTTTTATTCCTTCACTTTACAGACAATTGCTTGTGGATTTTAACTGTGTCAAATCTCTCCTTGGCCTATCACTGCCTGTTTCCCTCTTCCAGAAAGTGACGTGAAATGCTATCCCTAAATGTTTGGATGTTCTGGACTGAAAAGAAGTTAACTAGTTAAGCTTCGGTTTCAATTGAAGAGAGTGTTGGAGGGAGAGTCTCTCAGACCACCTTACAAACATCTAATATTGTCCCTAGTGGACTGCTGTTTTCAGGGTTTGGGGAGCGATGCTATGTTTGATTATTTGAACATTTTCTAGACCTGTTATATGATTGCTATTTATCTTTTGACTGGGCATGGCCCTCCTTCACATCTTTAACAGTTTCTTGTGCTCTGACCCATAGACATTTGGGGAACACGTGGAAATAACTGAAATGAACACATTCCAGATAAGTGTGGAGAAGCCTCACATCAGAGACGTGAAAAAAAAAATGGGTCCACGCATATTTCCTACAAGAATCATTTTATGAGTGAGGGGTTGTTTTAAAAAGTATGTCATATTATAGGAAAAGACATATTTTTATAGGAAAAATATATTCCCTGGGCTCAGTGATATCCAAACACAAGATTAAACATTTTGGGAGAATTCAGTTGAGAATACAATCTTTTGAGCCTCCGGTGTTCCATCCTTTGCTAGGGACAGCCATACTAGCACAGAAGTTTTAGGTAGGTCCTGGACTTTTGAGGATTGGCTTTTCCTGCCTCACTAACTCAGGTTTTTCAGTAGGTGGAGAGAACAGTGAAATGCCTTGTTAACTGCGGGGGAGGGGTGGGGGGTTGCGGGGGAGAAGAAGGTACCATAAGGTTATCTCTGAAGTGCTCATCAAACTAGTGCTGCTTCAAGAGCCCCCTCCCTCTTCGAGGCTCCCTGCCCCACACCTTCCCTCCCCCATCTGCTCTGTGGAATGCTGAGGCTTGCCTGCAGCAGGCTGGCACAACTGTTGACTTGAGGCATGTTCTCAATTGAAAACATGGTTTAGAGTGGTAATGTTTGGTTTGGATGAGGGATTAGATTCTGAGAACCGTATTTGTTTCCTAGTGCAACTGTATGTCTTGCTTAATTATATTCTTTCTTCTAAGAGGCTCACAGTGTGGCCTGCGCTGTATAGATATATCCATTTGTTAAGACATTTAATTAAACTCATAGATCATTTCTAATGCAGCAGTCATCTGCCCATTTATCCAGCTGATTGTGTATGGCGTGGTGGGCTGGGTAGGAGGTTGGTTCATGGGCTTTGTTCTGGCAGGAATGTTTTTGAATTGGAAAAATATGTGGATGCCCCTGTTAAAAAATGCAAAGCTTAATCACACCTTAGACATGTGTGACAATATATACCCAAGTCCTCTTGGACACTTAACTTATTTCATTCTCTAGAATACTGTTAAATAGATAAGGTGGCAGTGTGTGTGTTTGTGTGTGTGTGTGTGTGTGTGTGTGTGTGTGTGTGCCCCGAGACTGGGGTGGGGTGGGGTGGAGGTGGAGTCTCAGAGCTATCATTAACAACTGGAAAACCCAGGTTTAAAGCCTGTTCCTTACTTGCAAAAGGGCAAACAAGTAGACATTCTTAACATGCAGCTTTAGCTGAAGCGCAAAGCAATATGGCTGAAGTTGCAAATTTTCTTTACCCCTGCTGTCTGTGTGTTCCCGAGGATGATGATGATATTATTAAAGACTTATCTACTGAAAAGAAGCTACCTAGAGACTCTGGTCATTGTCATTGTCATCGTCTTCTTGAAATTTACTGCATTTACTTACATTTTATTTGTGTGTTATGTGTGTCTTTATGCATATGTGTGTGTGTGTGTGTGCGCGCACGCGCGTGCGCGCGCGCGCCATATGTGGAGGTTGGAAGACCACTTTCAGGGTCAGTTCTTTCCTTCTACCATGTGGATTACTGGGTTCAAGCTCAGGTCCTCAGTCTTGGTAGCAAGTATCTTGACCTCCTGGCCCATCTTGCTGGTGCTATTTAGTTTGGAGAGAGGGTCTCAAGATATAGCCTTGGCCAGCCTAGAATTCACTATGTAGACCAGGCTAGCCTTAGACTTGCAGTGATCCTCTGGCCTCAGCCTCTGGGATGCTCAGTCTTTTGTCTCCATGGGCTGAATTTTCCTCCACTGAACTAAAGTGATTTTCTGTGTAGGCACAGTGTCAACTGATTGTTGAAATCAGTCTTATCAACTTTGATTTTTCTTCTGTTTTCAAAGAAAAGAGGGGCAGCTGTTTAAGGACTGTAATAACTTTGTAACTCAACAGTTTCTTAAGTGTTAGAGTCCAGTACAGTCTCCCGTCAGATGTCACCCTGAGTCCTCTACTTTGGCTGGCTGGCTTTCAGTTCATTCAGATTATTGTCTGAAAGGTCTGTCATTCCAAAGTCATGTCCCAGGCACCGGGGCTATCCCACTACACTGCTTGAGAAACTCCACATTTCTCTTGTGTATATTCTGCCTTCAAGGGAAAGTAGAACTGATAAAGCTCATGAAAGTCAAGGTCCTTAGATTCAGCCAGTTGAGGCTAACGTGCTAAGCTCACACTGATAGGCCATAAAAGACAACCCACTTAAAGTCTGGGATATATTAGTGCAATTGAAAATAATAAGGAAAATGAAGTTGTATGGTTTGAATATGAAATGTTTCTCACAGACTCATGTGTTGGACACTTGGTGCTGTTTGGGAGCTGGGGGATTTAGGAAGCACAGGTTGTCTGGAGGAAGTGGGTCACAGGTGTAGCTTTCATGGTTCTGCCATTGGTGGTCCCACCTGAGCCAGCCCTTTCCTTCTCTCTGCTTCTTGGTTGCCATGGTGTAAGTGGCTCTACTCCACCACATTCTCCCTGCCACGATGGATTGAAACCTCTGAGACCACGAGCCCAAATAAACCTTTTGTCCTTTTGAGTAGTTACACCATGAGTTTTGTCACAGTGACACAAAGTGACTAATACAGGAAGAATGCTAAAATACTTTTTTAAAAAAAATTGAGTGCAAGAATCTATCTGGAAATAAAAATTATCTTTAGTAAATACTATATGTTCAGGGTGTTTAAATGTAGTATTCACGTTCTGAACTGTGTTTTAGTATCATGAAATGCATATATATTTGGGTAACTTTATAAGTCATATGAATAAATATATGTGTAATAGTCTTTTTTATTTGATTCCATGTAGAGATTTTATACTTTGAAGGCAAATCTCACTATGCACTAGTTATGGGATAGGTAATGAGCAAAATATGTTCAAATTTCCAATGCTTAGTCCTGCAAGACCTCTTCGAATTGGAAGGAGAAGCCTAGGAGCTGAACTTTCTTGGATGTGAGGGCAATATGGCTGTGGTATCTTTCACCCAATTGATCACTGGGTCTGGCTGGCTAGGCAGGTGTCCACATCTTCCCTCACCTCTGCATGTACATCCTTCTCCAAATGGCATGCTCAACTGAAGAGGATGGCCTTTCCTGATAGAAAAGGGCCAGTCTTTGATCAGGCTCAGGGATGTAAAAGCAGCTACATGCTCCTGGTCAAGCCTCCAAACAAGCTCTCAAAGGAATCAGATTCCCGGGCATAGCCCTGTAGCCCCGTGGAGCTTGCTCGGCCTCCAGAGGCGGTGTCTTTGGATTGCTCTTGGAGTCCTTTCTGTGTTGGAGCAGAAGTAACCTTTCTGTTCTTCAGTTATAAAACAAGTTTAATCCCTCCTTTATTTTATTAAAATGTTAATTTATGATAATTTATTCAGATTACATCCCAATTGTTATTCCCTCCCTTGTATCTTCTTCCCATTCCCACCCTCCCTCCCTCTCTCTTCCAACCTAGACCTTGGACAGAAGGGGACCTCCTCCCCCCTCCATATGACCACAGCCTATCAGGTCTCATCCAGATAGCCTGCTTCCCCTTCCTCCGAGTGCCACTAGGCACCCCCATCAAGGGGAAGTGTTAACCGCTCTTTTATGTGGTGCCTTTTGACAGTTTGAGAACAAAGACTTCTCTTGGCCTGGTCTCTTTTCTAGACCAATCAAACCCACCTTCTTCACCTGTCTATTTTCCACACAAGTCATTTCCATATTATTATTCTAAGATAGGAGAAAAAGTCATAGATGTGATTTTTGTCCAATGGGATTTTCATTATAAATGGTTCTGAAACTCTTGGTTTAAAAAAAAAAAAAGAATTAAAGATTACAGAAAGGAGCAAACTGAAAAATGGAAAGTAATCTCTTTTCATCTCTGGCTCCTTAGGCTGTGGCCTCAGAGATAGCCCCTGTTGAATGTTTCTGGGGTCCAGCTCAGTGGGGAAGAGTGCCTGCTTGCCACGCAAGCCCGGTGAGTTAGGTTTAACCCCCCAGGACCCACGTAAAACAGCAAGATCTGGTGGCATGCATCTGTCATCACAGCATTATTACAGAGAGAAGGGAGGCAGACTAGGTGGCCTGGAGTATACACTGTGGCAGAAACAAGGAGGAAAGAGAAAACTGATTCCTCAAGATGGTCCTGTGACCCCCCCACCACCACATGCAAGCACATGCCTGCATTTACACATACACACAAACAGTAGAAAATTAAAATGAGAGGTTTCTAAAGGGACATTCAACATATAACATATGTGTGCATCCAACACATAAAATATATTTTATACACACATTTATACATAATATTAAAAATTTAGGGGCTAGAGAGATGGCTTAGAGGTTAAGAGCACTGGCTGCTCTTCCAGGGGTCCTGAGTTCAATTCCCAGCAACCACATGGTGGCTCACAACCATCTCTAATAGGATCCGATGCCCTCTTCTGGTGTGCATGTCATAAACATAATAAATAAATACATTAAAAATTTTAATAAAAGGCAAATTCAAATTTTATTCCAGTTATATATGTGTTTTACATTATCCAGTAATGCTTAATAATAAAATGGATAGAATTCAAGCATCATGATAAATACTGTACATATGGTATTTTTTAACCTTCATAAGAATTACGTAAGGGAGAAATGACAATAAATGCTGACAAGAGTGTGGAGAAAGAGGAAGCCTTACTACCACCTGGTAGGAGTGTAAACCGATGTGGTTACTATGGAAGTCAATGTGGAGGTAAAAATCCTAACTACAAAATGACCACATGACCCAGCTACAACTTGCTACAGAGATGTTTGCACAGTCATGCAATTGCTGCACTATATGTGTGTATGTGTATAGATGGGTGCAAGTGTGCACATGAGTACATGTGTGCATGTTTATGTTGCTGTCAGAGGGCAACCTTGGATGTCATTCCTCAGGACTCTTTCCACCTTGGAGGCAGGGTCTCTCACTGGCCTGAGACTGACTAAGTCAAGTGGGTGGGGTAGTAAGGGAACTAGCAAGGCAGGGAGAGGGGCCGTGGGCAGGGCAGTGGAGGGGGAAAATAACAAAGGTTAAAATGTATGCATGAAAAGGTCACAGTAAAAATCATTTCTTTGTATGCTGACCAAACAACTAATGAAAACCGAGTCAAGCTCCGGGCCAGTGACTAACTTTACCTGTCTCTTCTACTCACTCTGCCCAGCTTTTATTTTTTAATAGGTTCTTGGGATTTGAACTCAAGTCCTCAAGCTTGTAAAGCAAGCACTTTACCAACTGAATAATCTCCCCAGCCCATGTATCATTCTTGATAGCTGTGACAGAACCAGCATAGGTATCCATAACAGATGAATGAATACGCGCACACACACACACACACACACACACACACACACCATATACACTACAGATACCACACACACACACACACACACACACACCACATCCACACACTGTACATCCACCCACATACACATCACACACACACACACACAACAATGTAATATTATTTAGTTGTAAAGAAAAATTAACTTTGTTGTTAATTTTACGGGGTGATTTTTATTACAGTTTAATGGATGGAACTTAAGTTCATTTTGTTAAGCAAAAAAAAAAGTCAGGTTCAGGAAAATATTGCATGTTTTTCTTCTATAAATGTAGGACATGGAAGGAAAAAATGGACTATGATGGGGAGGAAAGATGCTTAAAGGAATATGTAATGCGAGATGGGTAGTCAGAGAGGACAATGCCCAGGTTATCTTTAACTAGATGAGATAACTATAGGGAGCAGGTTGAAGGGAACTAGCAGGATGAGCATGGAGGTCATGGCCAGGGCAGCTGAGTGGGAGTGAGAACAGACTGTAACAAGTGTGCATGACAACGTCACAGTGACCAAATAGTGTCTTGTGACCAAACAGCTAATGAAAAAAAAAAATGTAGTTAAAAAACTGCTTGAGAGAGAAGAGCATTAGTTGCCTTCCTCCTTCCTGGCTGGAAGTGACTGAGGTGTGGAGGGGTTCTGCTAGCTGTCTCTGGGTAGGTGGCTTCATTTACACCTCAGGGAGCAGAACACTGGAGGGAGATGCCCTTGAGAGTGCAAAGGAGGGCTTATGGCCAGTTCCCTTTGTCTCTTTCTCTGAGGCAAGGTGGAATACAAATGATTGAAGGAACTGGAATGAATGTAGTTGTTTTTCATTTTGAATCTCCTCCAACGTAACAGATATGTCATCCTTATTTACATATAGCATAAGGAATTTTTAAGATGCAGGCGTGAGGGAGGCAGAGCTGAAGCAGCCCAGAATAAGGCTGTTTAAGCCTCGAGGTGACACTTTGAGAGTAATGTAATTGGTGCAGGTCTCTAAAATTGATGGAATAAAACCTTGCCAAGGAAAATGAATCCCTGGTGCTCTTGGGGTGAAAGGCATGGTGTTCTGAACTGGACACCAGCAGCCCAGTGGGGCCTCTGCACGCTGGCTTGGCAGCACTCACTGTTGTCCCAGGCTGGAGGATGCTACCCACCCCCTTCTGAGCTTTTGCAAACACTTGCCCCCCCAGCATTGAGCATCTTGTTCCAGCACTATCTGGAGGCTCCTGTCTGCCACCGCTCCTCAGTTCTGTGGTAGTCTGTGGTACTCCTGGTCCCTGTGCCTCATCAGCCTGGCCTTCCCTGAAAGGCTTTCACGGTACTGAACTGTGACACACTGTGTGGCTGTGTCCAGTTAGGCTGTAGATAACATTCAGAGAGAGGCCTAGTCTCTTAGTCACTTTTGTGTTCTTTTCACTGCTTGGCATGTTTTAGCAGCCTGACAAATACTTGTTGAATAAAACAAAGCAGAAGCAGATTTTGAATTTTTAAAAAGGGCATTTATAATGGAAATTTCCCAGGCAAACCTAAAAATAAGTATATAGCTAAATTTGATCAGGAATGAGTCCACACTTAAGTGAAATTGTGGCAGGAAACTTGACCATTTCAATAATGAACTTTGTTTTGTTTTGTTTTTTAATGTGCAAGAGTTCAGAGAAGGAAGATGGTTAAGACACATCCAGGCTCTCAAGAGTGTCTTTGTTTGTTTGGTTTTTTGGTTTTTCAAGACAGGGTTTCTCTGTGTAGCCTTGGATTTCCTGAACTTGCTTTGTAGACCAGGCTGGCCTTGAACTCACAGAGATCCTCCTGCTTCTGCCTCCCAGAGTACTGGGATTACAGGCGTGCGCCACCACGCCTCAAGAGCGTCTTAATGTAGAAATGGAATAAACATTATATCTGAAGAGTGCTTTCTGACCAAAAACCTGCAACTTATTGTTTGACATGACAAGGGTGGCTTTCTGTAAACAGAAAAACAGTAACTAAAATGCCCTCTCTCCTTTCCTCCTTCTCTCTCTCCCTCCTTCCCTCTGTCTCTCCCTTCTTCCCCTCCCTGTTTCCCTCCCTTCTTTTCTCTGTCACCTTTTCTTTCACTTTCTTTCTTGACCAGAGATGACTTTAATCCACAGATCTGAATTTTTTTTTTTTTTTTTTGAGAAAAACTGTGACTTTGAAGTAAATAAGAGAATCCAGGAGATAAGATCACGTGTTCCTTTGCTGCAAAATTTCGAAGTTACGAAGAAACTAAATCCCCATTGTTTAGTATGAAATCATTCTTCCTGAGACTTATCTGGAGAATTTGATGGAGAAACAGAGTCTGTGGAGTACGTACGTCCTCCATGGTCCAAGGAGTTAGGAAGTCTCATGATTTGTGCTAAGGGATCTGGCAAATTCTCCCACCTCTAATTGCTTTATATCACAGATCATAATCTAGATCTAAAATATCTTATTTCAATAATTTATCCAGATATTGTTTTAAAAGGCATTCAAGATAGAAACTGAATGAAAATGCAACCATATGTAGAATCAATAATACAAAGGCCACAACCGGTCTACTTATTGTTAGGTTCGCCTGTGCAGAAAACGATTGTTGTTTTGCAGGGCAGAGCCACACCTGGGAGCTGACAGGAGGTCAGTGCACATGGCTAGTTGCCCCTGACTTTAGAGTTCTCTGCTGGGAAAGAAGTTCACCCTAGAATTGCAAGGCGACTGTGGTGGAATAGCAGCCTTGCCTGAGAATGCTGAAGAAAGAGTCGCTGTTCAATAGGAGGGCTAGGCAGGGCTACCGTTGACAACTGAAAGCAGACATCACTGGGTAGAGAAAGAGACGACCACTGCCACACCAGAGGCTGCCTTGCTTCCCGCTGCCAGGCCAGCTGGAATTGCTGCCTTCCCAGGGCCCCCGTGCCCCCCACAATCTGGTCCTCAGCATCCACTCTCCCGTGCTATGACTGTAGGTCTGCCTCATCTTCCCAGGCCAGCTGGCACTACCCTGGCTTGTGTCTCCAGCCCCTTAGGTTATCATCTAAACTGCCACTCGGCAGTTCTCAAAGGCTGTGCTGGTCTCTAGTACGCCTCAGCCTCCCTGCTTACTAAATGAGAATATTTGGTCCAGGGTTGATAGGTGGAGATGCCAGAACTGAGTTTGTGGCACTGGCTGAAGCTGGGCAGGTGCAGGTGGCTGGCTGTCCTTTGTTCTCACTAGCTAAGCAAGGAGCTCTGCTTCCTTGCTTGGTGATGGTACTCACAGTAAGAAAGATGGAACACCAGAGAAGCATGGAAGACGGTTGAGAGTATGGATTCCTGGTCTCCATGGAAACAGACCCTGATCCTAGAGGTTGTCAAGGACTGGCTGTACCAGTCAGTATTTGGCTGCATGAGCTTTGTGGCAAAAAAAATCTTAGTGGGGCAGCTATCCTTATTTCTCTTTCCTCGAGTTCTTCTGCCTTTCTTTCCATGCTCTACAGACCCTCCTAACTTTTTTCCTTCTTCTTTCTCCATCCTTTTCTACCTTTGGCTCCCTCATTTCTCTCCTCTTCTGTGTCTTTACTTCTCTTTTTCTCCCTTCTCTCCTCCCCCCCCACCTCTTATCTGTGTCTTCTTCCTTCTTCTCAGTGAGAGTGTGTTTAGGAGACTTAGTGCACAGGATGGTGCAGCATAGTGGCAGTCTTGGTGTGTGTGTGTGCATGTGTGTGTGTCTGTCTGTGTGTGTGTGCATGCATGTGTGCGTGTGC
>OU015743.1:160876550-160891494 GCA_907169655.1 Acomys percivali
GGGGCACACCAGTGTGTTACGAGTCAGAAACTCCAAATTTAAGTTCTGGCTTTGTTACTTAGAGCAATCACCTTGGAGAAGTCCTTCAACTGAGGAATTCCCATTTACAGCCAATGCCACCTCATCTGTTCATCCCTAGACATCTCTTGGCTTCTAGTTTGCTGTGGAGAAGCTGAAGTTGCTGTGAGGTCAAGCTTGCCTTTTATGGGTTTCCCTGGGGCTGGGTAAATGGCTATATGCTATGCTGAGGAAGAACTCAGTTTTGGGAGGCAGGGAGGCCCATTCTGAGGAGACACACTTTGAACTAACATGTAAGAAACTGACAAAGAGGCAGGCAGGAAAAACAATAGCAGGCAGAAGGGGTTTGGTGGCTTCACTGTCATTCATGGGTGCAGGCTGAGAGCTTCTGATGATTGTGAGTATTATAGTGTGTTTGCTCAAGCTAAGATGGTGGTGAGGTGACATAATTGTTTGGGGACTACTGTTGTGGTGTCGCCTGTTGTTACCCAGAGCTCTAGCATGTGCTCATGACCATACAACATAACAACAGTGAGCACATGATCTGGAGGAGGGTACAGCTTTTGGGAAGGAGCATGTGGCAGAGACACTGATGGCTTGGTGACGGGGAGGTGGGGCCGGGGAGGCGGGAGTGACGGTGGGAGGGGGATGCTAACAAATGCGGCCCTGGCTGTTCTTTTCTTTTTTCTTTTTTTTTTTTTTTAATTTATTCTTGTTACATCTCAATGGTTATCCCATCTCTTGTTTCCTCCCATTCTTCCCTCCCTCCCATTTTCCCCTTATTCCCCTCCCCTATGACTGTTCCTGAGGGGGATTACCTCCCCCTGTATATGCTCATAGGGCATCAAGTCTCTTCTCGGTGACCTGCTGTCCTTCCTCTAAGTGCCACCAGGTCTCCCCCTCCAGGAGACATGGTCAAATGTGAGGCACCAGAGTAAGTGACTTAAGAGATGATGTTGATTGCTTGGTTAAAAAACGTGGCTTTACAGATAGCCAGTAATTTACACACATTCGCATTAGAAGTCAAACTTAAATTAAGTTTTTTGAGTCAGGTATCAATATATGGCCCAGAACAGCTTTATGATCCTTCTGCCTTGGACTCCTGAATGCTGGGATCAGAGGTGGACGCCATCATGGTTGCCTTTAGAGCGTATAAAGAAATGGTATTGTGACATCATACACACACGTCATTATCCTCCGCCTCATCTTCTCCTTCTCCATCGCTCTCCTCCATACACAGAAATAAACTTCAAGGCTGACTTGTTTTAGGGCATTTGGGTTCTAGTCTCACGAAGAGTATGGTCTTGCTTTAGTCAGACGGAGCCTGTCTTTCCTTGTTATTTCCCAATCAGCTCCTTTGGGATGAGAAATGTTTACTACTTATTACAGAATTGAGCAGAATATAGAGAGAGCTGTCCCACACAATTCCCTTCCCCACTACAAGTGTAGCCGCCCCGCCAGCAGGATCCTCACCATTTCAGCATGGGTTTGTGCCCTGTCATGTTTAGATCTTACACTGGGGAAATGAGTGAGTGACGTAAGAGGAGGAAGCGTAGGCCTTCAGACATAATGAGCAGTGACAGAGGTCTGGCAAGAAGAGTTAAGACCCTGGGTACCCTGTGGCTATGCTGTATCAGCTAGAAGGACAGAAAATCGGGTTTTAACTGCCAGGAAAATGTGTAGATTTTCTTGAAAATAGAGCTGAATTTTCACTGTATTTCTTGGTTTTAAAATGGAGTCATTGAAGCCCCCGGTGGGGATAGGATGCTGCCTTTGTCTCTGAATGTGCTAGGACAGTGCTGTGACTGGCACACAGAGGCCACAGAATCTGCACATGGTCTCGTTCTGTGAGCAGTTGTAACAGACCCACTCCCTGTTTCATGTCTGGCTTTGTTTTTATACCTTATGCCATTTCACAGGAACCAGACTTCTTGTCTCATAGCTCCACCCCCACCCCACCCCCGACTCCCACAAGCCTGGTTCAGTTTATAATATGACACATGCATGTTTGTAAAAAGGAAATGCAAAACAGTCAGAAAAAATATGTAAAAGTGAAAACCCATTTCCTTTTTCCCCAGCCCTAGTCTCAATATTTGTGGTTTCTGCATACACTTAGAAAAATTTCCATACTTGTACAAAAGTGTGCAAGCCCACAAACGCATGCAGATTCCCTCATGTCCATGTAGGTGTGAAGTCCATCCATTTGTGTGCATCCTGGAATACATATGTCCTGCTATAAAAGTTCAAATTTTACTTAACATGATATTATGGGCAACTTTCCACAATTAGGCTCTAAGGATGTACCCTGCTTTCTCTAATGACTGCTCTGATGTTTGTAGGTAGTCAGCAAGTGTCTTTGGACAGAAATACCTTTAATATACACACAATTATTGTACATATTTATGAAGCATAGTATGACATTTGAATACACATACACAATCTATAATGGGATCCATAGAACTGGCATATACTCTCTTCTGTATATTGTACCTGTGGGAAAGTTTTTGAACCAGAATTGGAAACCAGAGGAACACAGGCAGGCACACTGATAGTTTGCTGTATTGCTGAAAACCTAGTACCAACTCTAATAAGGATGCTTGTTTTATCGTATCCTCAGAGTTGAGTGTGGCCGCACTTCTTAATCTTTGCTAGTCTGTGGTGAGTGATAATGGTTAGTTCAAATTGTTATTAAGTATTGGTATTTCCAGGAACTATTTTTGTTACATGTGATTGTTATTTCATTAGTAAGTCACACACACAAGTGAATAGCCATGTGCACATATGTGACTTGAGGGAATCTTCACACATTTGTATGGATTTTCACAATTTGCATATTCATGGAGACAGCTTAGAAAATTCAGATGAGTGTAGCTGTGCTCCCCAAGGTGACTGTGGGGTTAGCGTTTGTCCTCTCCCGCTGCTTATCCACTCTTGGAGTGTGAATGCAAAGGTTTTTTTCTCTTGACTTCATGGATCTTCTTGGATCATGGCTTCCAGTTTTTTTTGAGTCACATGTCAGCGTCAAGTTTTTGACGTTGCTGATCAGTGTTGACCTGGGGGGACTCATTTTCACCCCTGAGCCTATGCTTCTCACTTGGTAAAGAAGATGACAACACTTCCGTTAGATTGCAAGGAAGTTCAGGTGGAAAAAAGACCCAGTGAACTCCCTGCCCTGTGCAAGACGCTGGTACTTGCTAACTGGTCAAGAGGTGTGAGTGAACTTCTGCAGGGTGGATGTTTGCTCTTTGGAGGGTTTCCAACGCTGTTTTATTCTCAAGGATTTGAGCAGTTTCTTTGTTATAGTCACCCTGGCATTCTTTGTAAGCTTTGGGGCACTTTACACCTTGAGTTGCTATCTGTTTTCAGAACACTTACTACTGGAGCCCTTGGCTGAAGAAGCCAATGGGTAGTCAAGATAGACTTAGGCAATGCTCGCTATGTCATGGGATGCCCTGCATAGCCTAATTCAGCAGAAAATTTGAAGGCAAAAGGCAGAACTTCCTAGAAGAAAGGAAAATTAGCAACTATTTTAGGTATGAGTGTGTATTTCCCCGCATTCTTTTATTGCTAGGTACATATATGTGACCTAGCCTGTAAGTAACCCGTGAAATCACATTTAAACCAGCTTGGACTATGTATTGAGACTATGTGCTTTTTAAGAAGGGGCTGTTTTGCTCCTCTCCCTGGAACATTTGGAAATATCTGAAAACAGTTTTGGTCATCACAGTAGTGTGTATATGTGTGTGTGCGAGCACACGTGCGTGTGGCTGTTGCTAGCACCTACTAGGTTAGAGATTGGGATTTGCTAAGCATTCTTTAGAAACTCATTTTTTAAAATTTTTTTTATTTTTTATTTTATTTTATTTTTTATTTTTTATTTATTTATTTATTCTTGTTACATCTCTATGGTTATCCCATCCCTTGTATCCTCCCATTCTCCCCTCCCTCCCATTTTCCCCTTATTCCCCTCCCCTATGACTGTTCCTCAGAGGGATTACCTCCCTCTGTATATGCTCATAGGGTATCAAGTCTCTTCTCAGTGACCTGCTGTCCTTCCTCTGGTGCCTCACATTTGACTATGTCCCCTGGCGGGGGAGACCTAGTGGCACTCAGAGGAAGGACAGCAGGTCACTGAGAAGAGACTTGATACCCTATGAGCATATACAGAGGGAGGTAATCCCTCTGTATATGCTCATAGGGTATCAAGTCTCTTCTCAGTGACCTGCTGTCCTTCCTCTGAGTGCCACTAGGTCTCCCCCGCCAGGGGACATAGTCAAATGTGAGGCACCAGAGTACTTGAGAAAGTCAAATCCCTCTCTCCACTCAAGTGTGGAGACTGTCCTGTCCATGGGCTAGATCAGGGTAGGGGTTTAAATTTTACCGCCTGTATTGTCCTTGGCTAGGGCCTTAGTTTGAGTGGCACCCCATGTAGCTCCTCACAAAACAAAATCTGTTAAAAATGCCAATTCCATCTGGAAAGCCTCAGGAGAGGAACGGTGTGATTATGAGCTGAAGGTTAGGAGCCTGCTGGTGGGCATGTCTTTGGATGTATCAAGTTGATGATACCACACATTAAACCAGCCAAAAGGAGCTTCTTTTGGCTTCAAGATGGGCTCTGGCTTTGCAGAGAGCTGATGGAGAAAGGGCCTAGGTCCATTTGGCTTGGGCTATGACTTGGAGGCAGCTGAGATATTGTATGGCTTCCAGATATTGTATGGGATCCAGGTTGGACTTTCATTTTCCGTTCACAAATTCATTCACTTAGCAAACACAAAGAATAAAAGCCCAAATACATGAAATGATTAAAATAACAATCCCAGCTATCTGCCCCAATGGGGCTTAGCAATTCAAACGTGAATTGTGTTCTCTGTTATCAAGTCCTTTTTATTTGTTCAGAGCTGAAGATGGAACCTAGCACCTTACTCATGCTAGGCAAGGGCTTCCCACTGAGCTTGACCCCAGGGCTAGTTGATTTTATAATAAAAATAACAAATATTCAATCTCAGTTTATATATATATATATATTGCATTGCCTTTGCTGGTCTGAGGTCTTGCAGATTTTCTAAGGTTTCCAAATTTGATTTGTAGGCAACAGATTCTTTTTCTCAGTAAAGCCTTATCCTTTGTGTGTATAAAGTATATGAAAACAGGATGAGTCTGGTTAAGTAAAGGCATGAGGCTGGACACTGCTTTTAGAGGATTAGCCTACCCTCCTCAATAGCACGTAATGTATGACTGTAAAATCCAGGGTTTCATTGGATCCCGTCTCACCACCATGCTCCTTCTAATCCACCCCCTTTGAAGCAGGACCTGTGGATGAGAAAGAGAAAGTGGTATCTATTTATACGTGTGGCAGGGAATTCCTTGTTTTTCTTAAACCAGCATGGACTACGTATTGAGTCCCTGTCTCTGTTTATCTTTTTTTTTCATTGCCATTTCTGCAAGAGCTAGGTCATGTGAGGTAGCGGATTTACTTTGAGTGGGTTAGAGTAAGGAAACTGAGGCCTAGCTGGAAAGGCAAGTTCAGGAATAGCTAGGGAACAGTTGTCAAGCACAGACAACATGCTCAGAAGAACCTGACAGGCAAGGGGAGCCCTTCCCAGCTAGGCTGTACCTGGGGTCGGTTGAAATACTGAGTGATACTTAAGCATTTCTGATAAAATTTGGAAAGAATGTTTTGAGAGGAAAGAATAGAATGGTAAGATAGAAGCCAAAAAACAAACAACAATAACAAAACACCTAGTGTGCCCCCCCCCCCCCCCCGGCTGGAGCATGGCGCCTGGCTTCCGATGGCGGAGCCTCAGCCTGCTAGAGGTGCCTCCTGACTTCTTTCTCCACACATTTGCTTTGTGCTCTGTTCTTCCTTTCTGTAGACAAACTGCTTTATCTTCTCTGTGTATATGGTTGCCCCCAAAGATCCCTAGTGTGCATGTTGCAACCAGCGCTCTCATCATCTCTCTGTCCCGGGAGGAGGAGATCTGATGGGCTTTAGGTATTACTTGTCTGTTTATCGCCTACTAGCTGCACTCGGGATAGCTGGGATGAGGAGCCTCTCTTGGGGTACCAGCAGTCAGCAGAGACCTCCTTAAAATTGAAAATGGAACAAGCTGACCTGCAAGTTGCTCCCTTGAGAACAGTTGAGACAGGTGTGTGTGTAGGTGTGACCAGATGTGAGATAGGTAATTAATAGGGGCAAGAAGTGATGATGAGGTTTAATGGAGGCATCCTGAAGACCGATGCTAGCATTTACTCTGAAGTGTAGGCAAGAGCTCCCAGGGGAAAGGATATTGCCTGTATGCAGAACAGTGGCATTTGCATACACCAGCAATTCATCTTGTCACTTAGAAGACCAGCACTTACAGAAAGCCCAGAAACAGGTCCATATGTTTATAAATGAAAACAGGATTAAAGTAATTAAGTTACATCTTCAGTTCAGAAAGTGGGGATAGAAGCCGTTGTCTATCTGGTTCTCACGTCTTAAGCAGATTTTTTGTTGTTTCCCTTCATTTCTGTCTTCTCTGTTGATTCCACACGGTCAGCTGCAGCCCCGGGCAAGGTTGGTGTTCAGCCTTGAATCTGCTCATTGCTTTCCCTACAGTGAGGCTAGACATGAAATTTATGTGACTTCAGAATTACTTGTGTGTGGGTGTGTGTGTGCTTGTTTTAGGGGAAATGTTTGGTCAGATGCTCTCTACGCTGTGTTCTAACTCTTGTGTCAAGGGAGGATTTGCTATCATTGATTCCAGTTATATACTGGCTGTATGGAATTCATTGCAGAATTACTTATAATAGGAAAATCTTAGAGCAGTGTAACATTTCTGCAATAAGAGAATGATTAAGAAAATTAAGATATGTGTATAAAGTCTTATTAAATAGCCATTACAATAGTTAAGAAAGTTGTAACTAATAAGATATAAAAATAGAATAAAGAAGAAACAAACTATATATTTTAAATTCAACTACACACATATACACAGAGAAAAATAATCATTATGAAAATGCATCTCCTTTTAAAAAGTGAAGAAAGTAGACCAAAATATTACAAAAGAATATTTGGAAGCCAGGAGGTGGTGGTGCACGCCTTTAATCCCAGCACTTAGGAGGCAGAGGCAGGTGGATTGCTGTGAGTTCAAGGCCAGCCTGGTCTACAAAGCGAGTCCAGGACAGTCAAAGCTACACAGAGAAACAGAGAAACCTTGTCTCAAAAAAACCAAAAAAAAAAAAAGAATTTTTTTTTTGGGTGGTAAAACACTGATAAGTACAACTTTTACTTACCTTTCAACAGTGAATTTATATTTTATACTGTGTTATTGTATGCAGCTGTTGTTTTCTTTCTTTTCTTGTTTTGGTTTTTTTTAGACAGAGTTTCTCTGTGTCGCCTTGGATGTCCTGGATTTTTTGTAGACCAGGCTGGCCTCGAACTCACATTGATCAGCCTGCCTCTGCCTCCCCGAGTGCTGGGATTAAAGGTGTGCACCACTTACGCCTGGCTGTGTTTTGTATAGTTATTTGTGTAACTAAGGTTTTTCTTGAGCTCGTTACACATTCATTTGCAGTTCTGCAGAACAGTACAGAGAGATACTTATAAACTTTGCCTATTTCTCTCAGTTGTTATATTTTACAAATCTGTATTGTGCTGCCACACACAGGACAGCAAGACTGACTTGATCAGATTGCCCTGGCTTTACCTGGTTTGAGTGTGTGTTATGTCCTTCATGTTATGTCCCATTTGAGGGTTCCACTGTCTGCCACCACAATCAATATTGAGAATTTCAAAACCTGCAAGAAACCTGGACTTGCTCTTCTCTAACCACACCCACACAATTATTTCTTTTATTATTATATTTTATACCTAATACTAATAATCGGGCTCTTTTTTTATTTTAGCTTTTCATCTGAAGCCAAAATTCTAGAACCTAGTAGGGAAAGGTTTTGAAATCTTGGTGGTCACTGAGAAGGTGAACATTTTAAAGTGTGAAGAAGGGCAGCAATTACCCTCCATGACCCAGAAACAGCAGCAGGCTGATTTCTCTCCCCGCTCCTCCCCTGGTCCTCTGAGGCTCGGTTGGGTGTCCTGCTTATGTGCCATATCTTTCTTATTGCAGAACATTCTTCAGTTGGTCATGGTGCATAGATAGAATCCCGGGCTGGGGATGGCTCAGTGGGTGGGGCACCCAAGGACCCGCGTTAACAGTCCCTGAACTCACAAACAGAACCCTGTCTCAAACAAGGTGGAGAGTGGAGACTCACAACCAAGGCTGTCCTCTAAGCCTCACGTGCACAACACCATGGCACCCACACCCATGCCTCCCACGTGTGCCTGGAGCCACTAGCTCTCTCTTCTTCCTGATCTGAGTGGTCTTTCATCTCTCTTTATGTCTGTCTGTCTCCATCTCCCACTCTGTGTCTCAGTAGGGATTGAACCTAGGGCCTGAAGCATGGTAGGCAGCCGCTCCACCACTGAACTTTGTCTCCAGCCCCTCCCTCCTGCTTCTCTACCACGGTGTATTTACAGTGAGCTCTGACTTATTTTGGCCACTTATTTTGCCTGGAAACTCCAGCTCTCTACCTGCTCGCACCTCGATCAGAACACCCGGATCTTATCCTTTGAGTTCATCACATTTTGTTTCTCCGTTTGTGAAGTAAGACAATGCTGAGTGCTCTGAGTAGCCATGAGCCTGGCACTGGGCTGTGTGCTTGGCTTGCATTACCTTTTTTACTTCACACTGTGAAGTAAAACCCCTGGTTTTAAAGTGCGGAAATGCAAAAGTGAGCACCTGTTCGGGATCATGCACCAGTTGACAGGGCCAAGTTCAGGAGTGCCGTTCTCCCAGCCGCTGCCCTTCCTAGTCTGCAACAGGAGCTGAGTTCTCTGGAAATGCTTAATTCCATGGAACATCCAATAGTCAACACTGGCTCTGTGGGCGAGAATCCACATGCTGCCCCTGGCCCAGCCTGAATTTCTGAAGGTTGGATGTTTAGTGGAAATTGCCCTTACCCACCCTCGGTGTGATATCCATGCAGGCTGTTGTTCTAGCCATTGCTGAAACAAGTTTTGGTGAATCTATAGATTCTATAGACCCTCCCTGCCATAGCTACCGCCTTGTTTTACCTATTTATTTCAGATGAGGAAATTTGAGTGCAGAGAGGAACCCTGTTCAATTTACCACCCTTGGGTGACTTGCAACCTTATCATGTCGCCCTGGTTTACCTTCCCCCTTCTCGCTCCAGTCCTCCCCTGTGACATGGGTTTTCTTGACCTTTCATCACCCTGCTCATTCTGTGGTCATTTTCCAGCCTTTGGGGCTGACCTCAATTGTCCAAATTTGGGGTTGGTTGCCTTCAGTCCTACAGAAATTCTACACGTGTTAAGAGGTCATACTCTGCGCCAAAGCGGTGTCATAACCATCATTTACACCTTGGCCTTTTCCACATTGTCTGCTGTATTTATGATGTAGTAGGTTTAACTGCATGTAGCAAAAACCATCATGATTGTGGGTTTATTTCTTGCTTATGTAAATGTCTGTTCTGAATGGATGTTCTACCCTATAAAGTAGGAAGGGCCCCAGACTCCATTCTTGTCACTTTGCAACCCAGAGGATGCTATTTTCATCACCTTTATCTAGGATGGGGAGCCAATGTGTTTGTTATCTAGCCAGTGTGAGACGAAGGGGGATGGTACTCTTCCAGTTCACCTAGAAACAGCTTGCAAATTGAAAGCTTACTGGTCAAACTTAATCACAACAGCCACAGCAAGCCGAAGGGAAGCCTGGGAAATGTAGTCTTTTATTGTAGGAAGCTACAGGACCAGAATAGATTTGAACTCACAGACATGTCTCTGCTTTATCCTTTATATGTCAGTTCTGGGACCACAAGCCTTGGCTGATTGGTAGAAGAAGAAAATTGCCAAGCATGTGGAGTTCTAGAAAAAGTGCAAAAGGGCCTTCTAGAAATGATCAGGATTCTGCAAAAGATTACAATTCAGAATAATTCCTGAGAAGGTTGCAATGTTAAGAATACCTGCCATTTATTTGGGGGCTTACTACTTATTTTCTAGGGTTTATTTAATACTTACAATGCATTATTTAGTCTTTAGGGGAATCATAGAGGGTAACTGCCTTTTTTAACCCTCAACTTATAGATCAAATTTTCATGAGAGGTAAAGTAGCCTTCTGAGGTCATTGATTGGGGACAGGAGGGAACACCTATGTATTTATTCAGGAAGCCTGAGGTCACTGCCCACTAACTTTGATGCCAAACAACTCAGAACTGCTCATTAACACTTCAGAAAGCCTTCTTATGTTTCCACAATAATTAGACACTTCTTCCAATAATAACTTGAACAGGAGGTGTTGTTTAAATAGTTCATGAGTCTAAGTTGAAAGGTGGTGTCTTTTGGCCTGTTTGCTGAGTGTGAGCTCAGATCAGATGAAATTAGACCAACTGACAAAGGATGTGTCATCCCTCTGTTCCACCTTGTACCGTGTTCCTTGGGATGGTTCTCTGTAAATGTTTTGTTTTAGATTACATTTTACTTATGTCTGTGTGTGTATGTGCGTGTGCCATAACATGTATGTGGAGGTCAGAGGACAACTTTCTGGAGCTGGTTCTCTCCTCCCATCATGTGATTTCTGGGGGAGTCAAACTCCAGTTGTCAGGCTTGATAACAAGTACCTTTACTCACCAAGACATCTTGCTAGCCTGAGATATTTCTTTGTGTGTGTGTGTGTGTGTGTGTGTGTGTGTGTGTGTGTGTGTGTGGAAACTGAGGCACAGGCATCTTATAGCTAAATGAAGAAGAGTTGGGATTTGGCCACATGTTGGTATGGTGACAAGTTGGAAGTTTTGGTTTGCTTGCTGCCTCATGTCCGTTATGTTAGTGGGGATGGCCTTATAAAGCCTCTCATCATGTCCTGGAACCAGGTACCAGGCCTGTGGCTGGCCTTGCTGCACTGATTAAAGATCATAGGCTCTGGTTGTTCATAGACTTTTCTTTGGTGACAGCCTCACATTTTACATTTTGTGTCTTTTTCTTTATCAGCCTGGTGGATGGGTTATGCATCCAAAATCAAGAATGGGGTACTCTATGAAGAAGGCACATTTCTATGGTAAACTGATTTTTCCAACCCAAATCAGGACTAAGTACTCTTTAGAAGGGGTACTGGAAAGCTAGATGTTTCAGAATAACAAAAATCTCGGTAACTGGTGTGTGTGTGTGTGTGTGTGTGTGTGTGTGTGTGTGTGTGTGTGTGTGTGTGCGCACCTTTTGGTAGTAGAGACATTTACAGGGAATAAGCTAGAGGCCAGAAAGGATTAGTTCATGCAAAAAGCTAGGAAGAGATCCCTGAAAGGAAACACAGATTCCTAGGAGATGGGAAAGAGACAAGTCATTCAGCTTGAGTTTGAGACTTGGATCTTAGGACTCATCTGCTACAGGATGGGAGCTGAGGCACATGGCCAACTGCCATTGCCCACTGCAACCTCCACTTCCAAGCATCAGTGGCTGTTTGGGCAGGCCTCAATGAAACTGAGTGCAATGCTATCACACTTGTCAAACTCTACTTTGGACATATTTAGAAGAACGGTCTTCAGCTGCCTTGATGGAGTGCTGCTCTCTTTCACTTAATTACACTCACCGTGGACATGTCTAAATCAACAGTGTTCCTTTGGGACTTCTTTTTGGGGGCCTCTTGGGTCTCCGACTATAAGAAAACTATGGTGTTTTCAATATTGGTAATGTTTTGTAAACATATTTGGATTCTTGTTTCCACTTAAAAGCCATTTAAAGAGTTAATGGGTTAGAAATTAAATGATCACATCAGAATTGTAAACCTAGAATTTATAGAAAACTCAAGAGTGTTCTGTTGACAGAGGAGCTGAGCTGTTCTGAAAACAATGGCAGATTCTTCCATTTACAATGTGGCAGCCTCACAGATGTGCGAGGCTGGCCACTGGCCATCAATAACTAGCAGATTGGGACATTGTTTCAGTTTGGGCATTTGGGTTTTTAATCTAATGTTAATTCAGCTGTTCATATTAAGGATTTTTAACAAATCAACAGGCTCTTTAAAAACAGGCAAAAAGAACCCAAGCCTAATGGTAGGAATTTACAAGTACATTCTGGATTTGTTCCTTGCAGGGGCTCAGCAGAGAGCCTTTTGATGTGTTTCCCAGTACAACGAACCAACCCGCTGGGTAGGATGAACAGACTCTTAGGTAGAATACTGAGGCCTGGAAGAGCATTGTCTTCTGGTTGTATTGCTGTTTGCCAGGGACCCCAATAAAAACACCCATGCCTTGCTTTTAGTGTATAAGACAAGGGGCATCACTTCCCACAATTTTCTAGCTGGCTCATGAGCAGCCTGTGAGCAGGTTCATTTTATGGGTGAAAAGATCAGCTTCCTAAGGGTTGGCTACCCAAGGTCACAGCAGAGCAGTTGATCCACCCAGATGCCTCTGTGCAAGTGGTTGGTACTACTGAGAAATGGAGCACTGTGACATCTTCCAAAGCATCACTGTCACCGTAGGAATACTGACAGGGTTATTTCCTCCATGGCTATTATTTTAAACATTCAAGGAAAAAAAACTTCAAAGGTTGTTCCTTCCTCAGCCTTTTCAGAATGTCCCACAAACCAGAACACCTTGGGATTATTTGATGTTTTCCTTCAAGCTTTAGTCTTCAATGTTCTCTTGTGCCTGAACACGTCATATTGAAAGCAGAAATAATTGTAGATTGTTTGTTATGGCCTTTTAAAATGAGCAGCATCCTTATGAAGAAAAATAACCAAAACCATTATACAAAATTACTAAGTCATCCTACCAAGGTAATTTCTCAGACACTATAATTGAGAACAATGTGGTGATTTTGTTATTAGGGTATGCAACTATCATTTCTTTGTGAACACAATAGCAAAACCATGTCAAAAGAAAAGGAAATTTCGGTGACACTATTATACTCACAACATATTTAAGGCAGAAATGATGACTGCAAATGTTAGGTATAACTACATTTGACAGTGGGACTAGAATACAGCCAACAAAACCCTTTAAGCTTGACAGCTTTTGGCAAGGCCGAAGAAGGTGTCCTTTCATGCCTTTTCCGGGCAAAGCACAGAATGTAAGGCGTGCTACGTGCAGGACATTGCTACAGAGGATGCTGCAAGATGCTCCTGCCACCATGGAGAGCACTGGAGCAAGTGAAAGGTTCTTGCACAGTGGTTCTCAGCCTCCCTTATGCTACAAGCCTTTGATACAACTTCTCACGCTCGGGTGTCCCAGCCATAAAATTATTTTCATTGCTACTTCATAACTGTAATTTTTCTGCTATTTGAATTTAATGTAAATATCTGATAGGCAGGTTAACTCATATAGGACCCATGTGAAACGACCATTCGACCCCCAAAGCAGTCATGACCCATAGGTTGAGACCCACTATTCTAGAAGAAAGGGAGTGTGGGTGAGGAGGCATTTCCATGTGGTTTCCTGGGACTAGAGCAAAGGGCTGAAGGATGATAAACCCTTGGAATTTCCTGGGAAGAGACTTGTGAGATAAGGTTTGCATTACAGCAAACTCTATGCGGTGGGGTCCGGGGAAGGCTGCAGGGGCCAGTTAGCTGGTAGTCAGAGATGAGGGACAGAAATAGCTGACACTAAGATTCTAACTGGGAGGGGTGTACAGAGCTGGTGTGGCCTAGACTGAAGTACTGGTTAGTGGCTGGGCTTGCAATGAGGTACTAACTGGTAGTAGGTATATAAAAAGAGGGAAGTGGCCTGGGCTGAGGCTCTAGCTAGTAGTGAGAATGTACCATACGAAAGAAAAGTGAGCTGGGGCTTGGATTTCCTGCGAACAATGAGTGGAGAAATGTAACTCTTGGGTTTCTTTGCATTCTCCTCTTCTTGCTGCACAGCCTTATTTGCTGTAGGATCATGGCCCTTACAGGGCTTAATTTAAAAACGTTATTAGAATATGTTTATTATATATAGTGGATTCCACTAGGACATTTCAAACTTGTACACAATGCGCTTTAATCATGTTCACCCCACAGTCCCTTTCTCATCTCCCCCACCCCTGCTGTTCCCCTTCTTCCCACTCTTCTGTCCATTGTCACTTTTTCTTTTCTCTCTTCCTCCCTCCCCCTCCCCTACAGGAGCATGGCTGACAGGCTATCTTTCTTCAGCCCCTTATCAATAGCTGTACAACAGAAGAAAAGGTCTCTCCCTACCATTAACTGTATTGTATCCCCAGGGAACAGTGCTTCCTCACAAGGTCCTCTCCCCCTGTGACAGAACAGTGCCAGACCCACTCTTGTGCTGACATCGTAGCTGCTAAGAGTTGAAGACTGCAGTGACAATATCATGCCCTGAAGAAAGCATTCCCAACACACCATTCCTTCCAACTCCTACATTCTTTCCACCTCCACTTCTGTGATGTTATCTGAGCTATGGAAGCGGTTAGACAGATTCACTTTAGTTTTCATCAATCAGGTATTCTCAGCACTTGGATCAGTTATGAGTCTCTGCAGTAATTGCCGTCCACTGCAAAAATAAGCCCCTGGCCAAAGCTGGCAACAGCACTGTGGGCACAGACAAAAATATTGATAAGACGGTTTGACAGGCTCATCATGTCTAGCAGACAAAACAGGAGGAGCAGGTTCTTGCTCAGGTCCGTGACTTCCCCAGGCAGAGGCTTTTGACTGAGCTTACTATACCAGATGTGTCTTCTCTCCTGTTGAGCAGGTCTCATGTCCAGCCATAAGCATTTGGCTACCCCTATGATGCCCTTGCCACAATTGCACCAGTAGGCCTGCTTCTTCAGCCGCTCAGTGTAGCACCTGCACCATCCCGGTACCGAGTCAAGGGCGAGGGACTGTGGATTTAAAACACACACACACACACACACACACACACACACACACACACACACACA
>OU015743.1:160902092-160916921 GCA_907169655.1 Acomys percivali
GTGTGTGTGTGTGTGTGTGTGTGTGTGTGTGTGTGTGTGTGTGTGTGCGTGTGCTTATTTCAGCTTCCAGATTATAGCAGTCATTGTGGGAAGCCAGGGTAGGAACTCAAAGGCAGAATCTGGAGGCAGGAACTGAAGCAGCGTCTCAGGAAGATGCTGCTTACTTGCTTGCTCCAGGCCCACAGTCCGTGGCCCAGGCCCACAGTCCTGGGAATGTTCCCTCTCACGGCAGGCTGAGCCCCCCTATAGCGATCCGGCAATGCCACGGAATTGCCCAAAGGGTAATCCAATGAAGGCAAGTCCTCAGCTGAGGCTCCCTCTTCCCAACAGTGTCAAGCTGACTACGGCAGATGCTTCGTGTCTCTGTCCCTAACACAAGGGTCTAATTTTGTAGTTTGTGGGAACCACTTAATAGAGTACCTAGATTCGAGCGTTTGCTCGATAGGAAGGCTTTCTGTTATAATCTGTTATAATGAGGATGTCATCAAAGGCCTTTAGAACTGGAGGGGACTTAGGGAATCATGTAATTCATTCCCATATTTTTATATTCTGTGAGACCTTGAGTTTATAATCTTCCTGGGCCCTCAGCTTGGGTAAGGAGCCAGAGCTGGGGACATGGACTTGTAATCTAGAGCAATTTTCACCAGCAACCTGACAAATGAGAGCAGAAATAGCCTATTGGTGGATACTGTGGTATCTGTAGTGATATAAATATTTAATACTTGATACAACATATGCATTAAAAAGTATAGTCCCATTTTAGTTTATAAAAAACCAAAAATGAGTGTATACACATTATAACTATTTGCCAGGTAATGTAATGTGAATTATTTATCATTAACTTCCAGTATTTTCCTGTTGACTTTTGGATATTTTAAGACTAGACTGCCAGCTAAATGTCATCTGTTTTGAGGCTGGGGTTGGACAAAGGAACAGAAGCAGATCCTTGTGGAACTTTTGTTCATTAAACTGATTTCTACCTATCCCAGTGCAAGGCAGGCTGATTGAGGCTGACTTACAAGAACCATCATGCACTTGTGTACCCACACTTTCTATACAGCCTGAACCCTCAAAACCAGGGTCAGTACCAGCTCTTGCAGTTTTGGTTCTGAATCCCTGCAGCGAAAGCTTTACATGCACAGCGTCTGGGAGCTCTGGAAAGAGAGAGACCTCCCTTTCTGTATTCCGCCTCAGCTGGCTGTTCCAACGATGACTCAAAACAATGTGGCTGCATTGGCTATGGCTTCTCCACAGCACCTGCTAACTGTCACTAAGTGTTCACAATTTGCCAGGCATATGCTAAGAGCTTTGTGGAGCCTGAACTCTCACCGTCCCGCCACAGCTGCCTGTGGTATTCTGTGGGTGCTTCTCCCCTGCGGGTCAGGAAACTGTTGTGTAGACCACACCCCCTTCTAGTAGCAGAGTGAGAGCTGAACCTGTTCTGACTAATAAGCAGCCTGAGTTTTAATACTGCCGGCTTTGTCTAGTCCCTACCTCCTTGCTTGGCGTAGGGAGTGTCAAACACATTTGCTTAATTTTATTTATTTATTTATTTATTTATTTATTTATTTATTTATTTATGCATGTATTAAGCTTTTATTTTGTGTGCTTGAATACCTGTGTTCTCAGGCACGCTGTTGTAGGCAACCCCTGGAACCAATTTTATGTATTTTTGCATGTGTCACACTTACGTCATGCGCTTGGCTACTTGTTCTCTCTGCCATGCCATGCTGTTGTAGGCAAGCCCTGCAATCATTTACCATGACAGGTAAATTTCTAAGGATGCAGATTAAAGTCCCGGCTCATTTTCAAAAGCCCTTATCCCTTTAAAACCACCACCACCATACATGGTCTCCTTTGATCCTCTTGGTGCCACGAGGCATGCAGGAAAGTTTTTGCTCCTAATTGGCTCCGTTTTACAGGAAGAAGGAGTCCTGGGGGAAATGTAATTATATGCTCCAGCTTACCTAGGCTTTAAGTAGGAAAACCAACCCTTAAGTATAGGACGTCTTTCCCTGGAGTCCATATTCCCTCCTTCAAGGCTCCCTGGTATACACTGAGGGAGGAAAGATGATTATGGAACCTAAGGCACTCTATTCTTTTATAAGGAATCTAGTTATTATGCCTACATGATCTATTTGTTTGACTGCTGGGAAATCAGAGCTGAAATATGTTACCTTGGGATAAGGAAGCCTTTTATGGCAGTGACATTGGACTCCTTGCTCTTGGCCAGGCTTTGTAGAAAAAGCATGGCTTGTTCTTGGAGCAGGAGCTGGCATTGCATGCCAAGGCATTTTGAGGTCTAGGATTTCACTCCTACACCCACTAACTTGGTAGATGCCCAGTGAGAAGTATAGCATGGTGACACTTAAAAAACAAACAGCCAGGCATGGTGGTGCGTGCCTGTAATCCCAGCACTCAAAAGGCAGAGGCAGGTGGACCTCTGTGAGTTTGAGGTCAGCCTAGTCTATGAAGTGAGTACAGTACAGCCAACGCTACACAGAGAAACCCTGCTTTGAAAAACAAACAAACAAACACAAAGGAAAATGCCCTCTGGAGAAAAAGAATGTGACCAAGATTAGATTCTATTAGTAAAGTTGGTTTTATCAATGTTACTGAAGTAGCTGGCTGGCCCTGCACAATAGTGGTTGTTAGAACCAGAGATAAAGGCTTTCTGGGAAGAAGACAGAGGGACAACTCTGGAGGTGTCTTTATGGAGGACCCGCTGAGGAAGGCTCGTGGCGCCACACCTGAGATTGTCGCCAGTGTTGCCTGCCATCACTTCTCTATGCTTAAGGTCCTAGAGCAGGCATTAGATGCAATCTCAGGCAGCAGGATCCCAGCCTGACTGCAGTTAGGGACCATGGGAGCCACCAGAACATTGCAGTAAGCTCTAATAGCATAGCACTTGGTTATTGCTCTTATTTTATATTTTTTAACTGTGAAGTTTAAAAATATATTATATGTATATAATATATATTAATTACATTATATATAATTTATATTATATATATATGGTTTTCAATTCCCCGCATCCACATGGTGGCTCACAACCATTTATAATGAGATCTGGCACCCTCTTCTGGCATGCAGGCATACATGTGGGAAGAATATTTATTGTATAAATAATATTATATACACATTACATACACTATATACACACATTATTACATTATATATAAAATATATTTTATTTTGTATGTATTTTATTTTGTATAATGTATATTATATATAAGATATATTTTTTAAACTGTGAAGCTGCGAGGCATAGAAAATGCAGTCATAAATATAAACAAAAAATCACTTATCATTTTATAATTTGATGTAATTGCTGTAACTAATTTAAAAATGTAGGGAGTAAAAGCCTGGGCTCTGGAACAATGTGGCTAGCTACAAACCCTAGCACAGCAACTGTGGGAGCCTGGTGAGTTCCTGGTGGGCCTAAGAGTCCTTATCTTCCTGTGTGAAAGGAGAGAGTGGTGGGACTGCCTCTGGAGTGATGAAGATTAAACATCGCTGTGAGCCAGTCATTTAGATCAGTGGCCGGCACCTAAGAGGCATCTCGTAAGTTTGGGTTAGTGTTGTTATTTTTTTATATTAAGTATAACTTCTGAGATGACTGTGGTGCTGGTGTGTGTATAATCTCAGCACTGGGGAGGTGGATCCTTCAGGAAGGAGGTCAAGGTTGTTCTCAGCTATACATGGAGCCCAAGGACTGCCTGGATTACACGAGATCCTGTCTCAAAACCACCCAAACATGTAACATTTCTGAATTCTTTCTCTATATTTCAATGCTTATCTCTTACAACTATGTGCATATAATGTTTATATTTTGGTTTTCATTTTAACCTTAGTTGTAACTATCTGTACTCTTCTATGAGATAGTTTAATGGTTAATTATATGTGTATATATATACATAATTATATACACATACATGAGCTAATATTAATTACTGCACAGCATTATTAGGAATACTCAGCCAATCCCTTTACTATTAAAAATACATCTTTTGAGGCTAGAGAAATGGATCAGCAACTAAGAGCTTTGGCTGGGGTGTTGGAGAGATGCCTCAGAGGTTAAGAGTACTGACTGTTCTTACAAACGTCCTAAGTTCAGTTCCCAGCAACCACATGATGGCTCACAACCATCTATAATGAGATCTTGTACCCTCTTCTGTTATCTAGGCATACACGTGGGCAGAATACTATATGTATAAATAAATACTTTAATTAATTAAGAAAAAGAGCATTGGCTGCTCTTCCACAGGAACTGGGTTTGAGTCCCAGCGTCCACATCATGGCTTGCAAACACCCGTAATTCCAGTTCCAAGGGAATCTAATGCCCTCAGCAGCTGCCCTCCACGAGGCACTGGGTACTCACATGATACCACGTGGTAGATTGAATGGTAATGGCCCCCATAGGCTCATAGATTTGAATGCTTGGTCTGCAGTTGGCAGAACTGTTTGGGAAAGATTAGGAGGTGTGGCTTAGTTGGAGGAGGCAGAGGCGTGTCACTGTGGGTTGGGGTTCAAAAGCCCAGCCATTCCCATGTAGCGCTCTCTCTGCCTCATGGTTGTTGTCTCAGTGTGTGGACTCTCACCTACTGTACCCAGGCCATGCCTGCCCGCGGGCTGCCATGCTCCCTGCCATGATGGTCATAGACTCTAACCCTCTGGAACCATGACCCCAGCTTAAGTGCTTTCTTTTATAAGTTGCCTTGGGGATGGTGTCTCTTCACTGTAGCAGGATAGCAACTAAAACACACCCATATATATCATTTGCAGTTTCTCGTTGCTCCAAACAATACCGTGGTCAATATCTTTTTTCCCTTCTGAGTCTTTGCATGATAGAATACAGCATGGAAGACTGTGCCTTCTTAGGAGACACCAGGTGAGTCACAGTTCAGGGGGCCCTTGACAGGTGCTCTGTATGAGCTGCGAGAGCATGCATATGGGATGATAGTGTTCATCAACATTTTCCATCTCTTTCCTCAGCGCTTCTCAGTTATCACAGTTGTCTATGAAGGGCGGTCCCACCTGCCTTTTCCATCTTTCTCACACAGTGGGGCAGTAAGGACCACAGGAATATTTGTGCCAGCCCTCTGAAGGGTATCTCTCCTAAATGGCTACAGAACTGCCTCCAGTCCTCCTTGAAAACAAGGTTAATGCCAATGGGTGAACAGTTTAGGGGAGGCATCTTTTTCCAGGAGTCAACAGTTCTGTAAGAACTGGTTTGGCAATCTGTGCGCAGGTCTCATAACGGGAGGGATGTGATGCTGCTCTTCTAAGTACAGATAATCCTCAGGGAAACACGGTTCTGACATTCTTAGGAGTTACACGGGCTGGTTAGTGGGGATGCAGGGGATGGCTCTGACGTTTGCCTTCTGCGGGCTTAGATTTTAAAATGATGAAATATCCTAGGTAAGAATCTGCCTGGAGTTGGAGCAGAGACCCGGGCTTTTCTCCTTTGATGGTACTCTCATACACTTTCAGTTCTGACCTTGACACCCTCTTATTTTAGGCTCTGTGGGGTGTCAGGTGTGTCACAGCTGTTCTGCTCTGCCATAGCAGCATGGAAGCAGCCACAGACCAGATGCAAACACATAAGTCTCTTTCTGCTCGTGTTTTCTGTGCAGTCTACGCAAGTGACCTACCATCGAGCTACACCTCTAGGCCTGTATTCCAATAACACTTTACTTTTAGACATTGAAAGTCAGCCTTAGTGGAATTATTGATATAGTATGAACCAATGTGCTTTTTGATTTTCCCCCCAGCAATTAAAGCACAGGAAAACCATATATCTTATAAAAACAGGCAAGTGACTGCATCTGCCAAAGCTCAGTCTTGCTGTACTGTGGCTACTGTTTTCTTCTGCGTTGCCACTTTCCAACCATGGCTCCGTGCTCTGTCAGGTTTTGAAACCTCTTCCTTGTCTTTCATCTAGCTGAGACAAAACAAACAAACAAACAAACAAAAAAAACCCCAAAAAACAAAAAAACAAAACAACAACAACAAAAAAAACTTTGCAGAATCTGTACTCTGACACTTAGGGTATCTCACTAAGAGAAGCTGGCACACCCACCCCAATGAGCCATTAGGCTGACATTACAGTGTGCCTCTTCTCTCTTTGTGACAGGGTTCGGGTGCATGGGTGTTATAAATGGGCTCTGGAAAGCCATTCTGACATTCTAAGGCTCTAACGAGCAGACTGAGACCTGAGTGCTGCTGAAACTGAGTTTCAGATGATCAAAGGCAGTCATATCTTTTAATAGGTCTGAATCTCACTGTTCTGCTCCCGCATGAATCTGAGAGTCACCAGGTGCCTAGACAACCCATTTGATGTCGTCTCTGAGAGTGGTAAGGAGGTGTTCAGACAGAGCGCTGTGGAGTGTAAATGGGGAGAGTTAGGATTTAAAAAAATAAGAAAATAAGATCGTAAGATAATAAGATGCCAGGCAATAGATATTATATTATATGAGGTTTATTAAGTAAACATGGGGAGAGAAGGAAAGGGGGGAGAGGTGCCCCAGAGAGAGACAGAGACAGAGGCAGGAAGACTAGAAGGAGCAGAGAGAGGGAACCACAAGGAGGGTTTGCCCTTTTATTTAACCCTGGGCAGGACTGCATCCCCGTGGCAGGTAAGCTAGGACATCACTGGTAGGCAGACTGAGGCAGAATCCTAACTGGGAGAGCATTTTATGCTTCCCCCATTTGACCACTTTATGCTTAAAATGAGAACAGGGTACCCCGTTTTATACGTGCGTGTTCCTCAAGAGAGATACTGTGTCCTCTTTCATAGGTGCAGTAGTTTGCATGACATGGTCCACGCAAGTCTCGGACATTTGAATACTTCATTCCTACTTAGTGGCTGGTGGGGGAAGATTAGGAGGTGTGGCCTTGGTGGAGGAAGTGTGTCGCTGGGGGCGGGGCTTGAGGTTTCAAACAATTCACACCACTAACCCTAGTTAGCTTGCTCTACTTTTAACTCTCAGTTTGAGGCGTGAACTCTTAGCTGCTGCTGCAGCGAACAAACCTGCTGCTTGGTGCCCTGATGCCTCATCAAGACAGACTCTAACCCCGCTTAAACCATAAGCCCAGATAAACCCTTTCTGTCCCAAGTTGCCTTGGCCACAATGCTTTTAATAACAGCAACAGAAAAGTGACTGATGATGCGACAGGAAGCAGAACGCAGGAGAGCTTGTGCTTGTGGCACTAGCCTTCACTGCCGTGAGACCAGGCTGTGCACTAGCCTTCACTGCCATTAGACCAGGGCCTGCATTTCACTCAAGCTGTGGGCCAGAGAGGTCACCAGAGCCCAGTTGCCTACACAATGCATTGGTTTGGTTAGTTTGACAGATGCAGACTCGGGGTACAGAGGGTGGGGGGGCACTCTGGCATTGGGAACACTGGCACTGAGCTGCCAGACAAAGTGCACACAGTCGGAGGATGAGAAGATACAGAGGCAGTTACAGGGGCTGGATATGAGGCCGAGTTGCTGAAATTCTTTCCCAGAGGACATAAAGGAATGTCCATCCTTCCTCCTAAGGCCCCAATAACAAACTGAAGCAGGATTCCTCCAAACTTCACTCTCGGGAATCAGGGAGTTTGCTGGGCTTTGTTACAGTGTGTATGTGAAAGGCTGGAATCAGGGAGTTTGCTGGGCTTTGTTACAGTGTGTATGTGAAAGGCTACTTACAGGAGTGTGGGTGTTCTTCCCAGAACAGGCCATAGCTTTACTCAGCAGGGATGAGGGCTTCCCTCTAATTGTATAGATGGAGCCCCTCCCCTCGTCTTCCCTGCTTATCTCCTACCCAAGGCAGAGGTACATACAACAGGTGTGAGAAGCTGGCTGGGTACTTAGGGGAGGGTTTCACGACCCCTCCTGGACCCCCCAAGAGAGAATGAAAACAATCCACAAACTCAGCTGGGACAAACTTTTGGAATCAGGAGAGGCTGAGCTCCCCACGATGGCTATTTCTTGGCTTGGAGGAGAGTCATGAAAAAACAGCAAGGGGGCACCACCTTGATCATGGCTAGCAGAATCATGGGCTAGTGTGGGGCTGGGAGTAGTGGGACGTGGCTGGTTCTCACTGACTTTAGACTTGCACACGTGGGTATGAGTGGCTGGCTCTTCTAGTTAGCTGCCGTCTTCTTTGAGACTCCATTGGAATAACAGGCCGGGCATAGTGGCTTATACATGTAATCCTAGCATCTGGGAGGCTGAGACAGGAAGGTCACTGTGAATTCCAGGTCAAGGCCCTCTCTCCTTGTTTCACAGTAAGAATACTAAACCATTTCCCACTGTGGGGAACTGAAAGGTCTAGGTAGAGCTGCTGCTGATAGGAAAGTCCAGGACGTAGAGGGCACTGTTAACATTTGCTCACGTGCCCATTTGTTTATTCTCTGGCATCACTGTTCTTGGCAATGTCTAGTAGAGCCTCAGGCATCCATAGGTCTCATGATTATTATGGAAGAGTGGCAGTAAACACATTTACAGGCATATGCCAAAAGCATGTAGGAGGACCCAAACAAAAAGAAAAAACAGAACATTCTTCTGGCAGAAAATGCAAAGAAAATTACCTCATTTGACCAGAGTTCAGGGAAAATGACAAAAATAAAATTATCTTCTTGGCATTTGCAGAAGCTGAGGTCCAAACCCCTAGGAGATACCTGGGTCTCTAGGTAGAACCAGAATTTATGATAGCTAGGGGTTTTCCTAAGCACCCTGCGGTGCAGGTGGTACTTTAACAAAGAAGCACTTGGCCCACATATCAACAGTGCTGACTATAGCTAGCCACAGGGGAACAATTTCATGTAGTCACTAAGGAAGAGACACTGAAGTGTCTGATAAGCCACAGCAGTGGCCACCATGCAGTTCTCAGGGATGGTGGAAGGGACATGCTGCTGCGGATAGTGGCTGTGGTATTGCACAATGTGACTCTGGAGACTCGTGTTCTAAAAACTGCACATTCAACAACTTACCTCATACTCTTCTGGAGACCAGCAGCATTGCTAAAACTCAGTCAATAAATTCTGAGATCTGTACACAGCTGCTGGGGCAGGCCCAGCCTCTTAGAGCTGATGTGCATGTTGTAGGAGTATCAGAGATCGGTGCTCAGGACTGGAACTCTCTGCTCTTCCTTTGCAGGTGCCTCATCTCCAGACATGGAGCCCAGCTATGGGGGAGGCCTCTTTGACATGGTGAAAGGTGGCGCAGGGAGGCTATTCAGTAACCTGAAGGACAACTTGAAAGACACCCTCAAAGATACATCCTCCAGAGTCATCCAGTCTGTTAGCAGGTGTGTACATCCTTCCTGGTGATGCTTGTGGTACCCAGGCTTCCAAGGGATCTGGTTACTTGCCAACTGCTTATTGGGTTGACACAGTGTCACTTGGTGACATAATTGGAGACTGTGATCAACAGAGAGATGCCACTGGGCTCACAATGTGAAGTCTGTTTGAAGCTTCAGTTACAGTCTGGGCTGGGGAGTGCACTCAGCTCATTGGCATGTTAGCAGGGCATGGCCAATGTCTTTGGCTTTACATACATCATGGGTTCTAATGAAAGGACTGTGCTTATGAACTATATGGTGTAAGGCAAGGTAATGAATTCTCTGAGAGGATTTGCGTGTCTGAGTGGCTTGAGAAGTAGATCAGGTAGTGCCCAGCCAGCCTGCAGGTTGCAACTGAAGCAGAAAGTTTGTTTCTGGCTGTTCTTCAACATTTATGTAGTGGGGGGAAGTTCATTTATCTTCCTCGTATGAAAATTCAGAGTAGCTTTTTATTCCTAAGAATTAGAAAATTATTCATTTATTTCTTGTTACAATATGCAGTTTTGAACCAGAAATCAAATGTCAAATCCAATATATTCATTGGCATTTTAATCTTGCTTCCAAGGCAAAATTTCCTATTTCCTCTGCTGTTTAACCAGGATCTTGGTTGGAAGGGAAAGAGGGTATTTGCTTTTTCTCAGCCACTTCTTTGTCTCCTCTTTGAAGTTCACAATGAGGAAAGGAGGTTCAAAGTAGACAGATGCTCTGGAACTGTGGGTGTTAGGAAAGACACAGCAGTTCTATTCTGAGATTGACACTGCTCATCAAGGGGCCTGTGTAGGGCGGAGGCACGCACAGCTGGGTGGTGAAGCCAGAGGTTGTGGGCTGCCTTCTCTCAATGATTAGAGGAAAGAGATTGGGGAGATCAAAATAAGCCTGCTGGGCAGAAGAGCTCCAGTTGTGATGTTTAAGTGATGGAGAGAGAAATCTTGACATATTTGGATCACTCTAATAGTGCCCTCTCTCCTCTCACTTTCAGCTACACAAAGGGAGACCTAGACTTCACTTATGTCACCTCCAGAATTATCGGTAAGTTTCTCCTGTTTGCCTGCTGCTCTGAAGTGATGCTTCTCCTGATAGCAGATCTGTTTAACCTTCTCTTCTTGTGTGTGGCCTCTCCTAGTGATGTCATTTCCTCTGGACAATGTTGACATAGGATTCAGGAATCAAGTCGATGACATTCGTAGCTTTTTGGATTCCAGACATCTTGACCACTACACAGTATACAACCTGTCACCGAAGTCTTACCGAACTGCCAAGTTCCATAGCCGGGTAAGGAGCTTCCTCCCCCTCCTCCCCAGAAAGGGATGCTGCAGATACTGTAGTATCTTAGGGTTTTCATTGTTATGAAGAAACACTATAACCATGGCAACTCTTATAAAGGAAAACATTTAACTAGGGCTGGCTTAGAATTTCAGAGGTCCACTATCATCATGGTTGGATGCATGGCAGTGTCCAGGCAGACATAGTGCTGAGAGTTCTACATCTTGATCCACAGGCATCAGAAAGAGACTGTGCCACACTGACCAGACTTGAGCATATGTCAGACTTCAAGGCCTGCCTCCACAGTGGTACACTTCCTCCAACACAGTCTAGACTTCCTAATAGTGCCCCTCCCTATGAGTCAAGCATTCAGACACATGAGACTATGGGGGCCAAACCTATTCAAACTATTGGATGTAGCTTTGCTACTTGCATGGTTGAGAGTGTATTTTGCTCTAGGGAGATGTCCTTGGGGCCCTTATCATAGGCACATGAGCTAAGGAACTATGAGCTATGGACCCTTCTAACCACCAAAAAAAAAAAAAAAAAAAAAAAAAAAATCTTGCTAGAGAAGATTCTAAAGGTTTTGCTTTGATAAGAAAAATTACAAGAACACGTGCTTGCCAGTGAAATACTACTGAAACTGTGAGGTCAAAGAATTTAGTGATTGTTTATGAGGCTCATCTTAGAAACTGAACTGCTGTGCAGGCTACAGAAAAACAGTAGTTTTTGGTTGATGCCTTTGATTTTCCTCAATAAGTCTACATGGGTATCAGTATGAAGCAGTGCAATTAGAACAGTATAATTAGAACAGGCCTTTTAAAAAGAATAATATATTCCTGGGGCTGGAGAGATGGCTCAGAGGTTAAGGGCATTGACTGCTCATTGAAAGGTCCTGAGTTCAATCCCCAGCAACCACATGGTGGCTCACAACCATATATAATGAGATCTGGTGCCCTCTTCTGGCCTGCAGGTATACATGCAGGCAGAGCACTGTATACATAAAAAAAAAAAAAAAAAAGAATAATGTATTCCTGGGGCTGGTGAAGATGTCTCAGAGGTGAAAGCCTTGTCTTCTCTTCCAAAGGACCCTGGTTCAATTTCTATCACCCACATAGCAGCTCACAAATAGCTGTAATTCCAGGTCCCAATACTCTCTTCTGGCTTTGGAGAGCACTTCACACACATAGTATACAGATATACATGTAGACAAAAATGCTCATAAAATTAAACTAAAATAGTAAATTTAGTTTCTGACATCCTATAAATGAAGGATATCATAAAAACAATCTTCACCATATCTATTTTATTTTGTAAATTAAGGTTTTTTTTTTGTGAGACAAAGTCTTGCTACATAGTCCTGGCTGGCTTGGAATTCTCAGGACAGACTGTGCTGGCCTTGAGCTTGCCAAGATCCAGTTGCTTCTGCCTTCTAGTTCTGGAATTATAAATGTGCCCTCCTACACCTCACCTTGGTAACACAACTATGAATACTGGTAACAGAAAGAGCAGCAACCAACATTTATAAAGTATTTATATAGCATAGAGAAGTTTACTGGCAACACCACACACAATTCAAGAGTTCGCCTGGGTCAGAAAAAAAAATGTGCCAGAGAGATGAGGTAACTTTCCCCAAACCACACAGCTGACAAGTGGCCTTCTGCTTGTGTTTTTAACCTCAGCCTGGGCTGCCATTGACTTTGGAAGAACTAGATTATTCCTTTTATTTTAATTAGTCTTTTAAAGAAGATTTTTTGTTTTGTTTTGTTTTTTTTAAATAAGGTAGAATGATATTCTTAGTTTCAGGCTGGTCAGGGAATTATGGGAGCTGCTTAGGTTTTAACCTGAAGTCATGCCTGGTAGCTATGGCCTCTGACTTCTTGATTGACTCAATAATGTAAGATATTGCAGTTGTCATGAGTTGTCTGTTGGTCTGTCTGTTTTTCTCTCTTATCCTCAAATATTTGTGGATTATCCTTTAGATATGATTGGGTTCTACAATTTTATCTGGATCTATTAATAAACAAAGGAATTTGGGGCTGGTGAGATGGCTTTGTGGATAAAGGTGCTTGCTTGTCCAAAACTAGATGACCTAAGTTCAGTATCTGGAACCGTGGAAGAAGAGAACTGACTCCCACAAGTTGTGTGCTGCCTTCTACACATGTGCCACTGCATAGATGCGGGCACACACACAAAATAAATAAATAAATAAATAAATAAATAAATATTATTTAAAAAGTGAAGTTTGACTTCAGATATGCAATGCATTGGCTGGGCATCAGTTGCTTTTACCCAGGACCCCCTGGAACACATTTTTTTTTTTTTTGCTTAAGGGGTTTTGGTTGCTATCGATAATCTCTGGGTTCAGTCTCCACATCCGCCCCCTACACATGGCCGTTCCATGTACCGGCCAAAATCCCATTCTGTCCTAACAGTCAGAAAGATATGAATGTTTTGTCAAGGATCTTTCCAATATGGTCTTAGAATACTCCTGAGGCCAGTGTGCCTCTGAGCCACTTGCAAGGCTTCTTGTTGCCACCTTCTGCTTTGGTAGGATGGGCGTGGGACAAGAAGCTGCAGTTCTAACAACTGTCTGGACGCTTCTCCTACCCTTGCTCTGGGGGTCCCTCCCCGAGAAGCACTGACAAGACCATTTTGAAGCTGGTATGACCTGTAGTCTTAGCACATTGGAGGCAGAGGCAGGAGGATAACAAATTCATAGCCAGTCTGGGCTACACAACAAGTTCAAGGATAGCCTGGGGTAAATAGCAAGACCCTATCTCAGACAGACAGATGACAATAAGAACTATTTTGAAGTGGTTGGATTGAAATTGCCACTTTATGATAGAGTTTTACATATAATTCCTTAAAATCCACCATAATAAGCTAACCTCCCAACTGTTATTCCCTCTACTATATAATTCCAAGTAAGTGAATTTAAAACATTAATGGAGCCTGTTGTTCTATGGAATACAACTGTCCTGGTCTTAAGCTTTCATTCTTTCGGCCTTAGCCCCCAGGTGCTAGGATTACAGGTGTGCGGGAGTGGCATGTGCAAACATTTGAGGCTGAGTTTTCATATTTGGACACTAAGTGAATGCCATGATTTCCACAGCTGAAGGACAATGGGATATGCTGAACAGCATTTCATAAAGATTTCGTTTGATTTTTGTTATGTTTGTGACAGTCTGTTTCCTACTGAAAGTAAGTAAATTTGTAAGAGTGACACAGAAGCATTTATGAAGATATGCTTGAGTAGCTTTTTTTCAAAGCCTCCCCTACTCCCCATGGTATATATATTGTGTGTGTGTATGTGTGCACGTGCGTGTAGAAGCATGTGGAAGCCAGAGTCCGCCATCAAGGCATCTTCTCTAATTGCTTCTCCACCTTGGTTCATGAGACATAGTCCCTCATTGAACCCAGAGCTTAGAGTCTCAGCTGGACTGGCTGGCCAGTGAGGCCCTGAGATCTGCCACCATCTGCTCCTCAGTGCTGGGGATACAGATGCATGCCGCTGTGTTTGGCTTTCATGTGGCTCCAAACCCAAGTTCTCATTCTTACACGGCAAGCCTTTTACCCGCCAAGCCCTATAAAAACTATTTATAATAAAAGGCACCAAATAGTGTTACAAAAGCTCTTGCTACTGGTCTTAATTGACAACAAGGGAGCAGGGGTTACATACTGAGCATCTATCATGCGCTACTCCCACTTGCCTGATGAGAGCAGGGACCATGTTTATTTTATTTGATATACAGAACGGTACCCAGCATGGCTAAAACATGTTTCCTAAAATAACAGATGTGCCAAGAAATGTTAAACACTGTAGCTATAGTAGAAATATTTGGTTCTTGTTGTCAAGGCACTTAAACCTACTTGGAGAGAGAATGCAGGGCCATTCTAGAGGGGAATGCAAATAATAACTGTGGAGCCTATGGAGGTGCTTAGGGCAGAGGGACAGGCATACAGCTGGTCCGGACAGCAGGACACACAGTGTAAGTGGAAGACATGGTGTCATCTCTCTTCTAAGCAGAGGGAGAGTGTGTCTTACAAGGTTCACCACAAGGGGCTTTAACCTCTCTAGTTTCACCATTTACTGTCCTTCATCACCAGAGTCTGTGTACCAATCAGGGATGTACAAATGTATACACACTCACACATATTCACTCTCTCACACATGCACTCATTCTCACACACACACACACACACACACACACACACACACACACACACACAC
>OU015743.1:160926560-160939870 GCA_907169655.1 Acomys percivali
ACACACACACACACACACACACACACACACACACACACACACACACATACACACACACATACACACACACAACCCTTGATTAAAAAAAAATGTTTCTCATCTCCCTACTCCCTTTCTATTCAGAACAGGAATAAAGAAGTCTTGAGATACATGGTATAATTCTAACCCCTTTACTCTGCCTTTTTTGCAGGGGAACAAATGTCAGGCTAGAAGGGACAGCTGATGAGATAAAGTTGGCATGTATTGATGTAGTAGAATATACAGCTGTGCAGTGCCCCAAATTAGCCCATTTTCAGGACTTAGATCCCATGGCAAATTGCCAACAGCACACGGAGAAATAGCTGTGGATCCCTGTTCTGAGAAAACACGGCAAGAGGTGCTGAGGAAGCAAAGCGAATCCCCTCACCCAAAGATGGAGAGGGCTGATCCTGCAGAACTATACGTTTTCAGGAATAAGTCATGAATCATCTCATAAAACTTAAAACTCTTAGGGGAAAAAGAACTCCACAGATTCAGCTGAGCACAAGGACCAAACCCACTAAACATTTTGCAGTGAGGCAAGTAGACTAACTGGGAAAGTTTATGGGGTTCTTGCTTAAGGTTTCCAACGTTCTTATGATTAAGTTGGTGCAAGCTGGGATGGGTTATTGGACTTTCAGCTGGGGTATGGCTCAGTATTCGATTTTTCAGTTGGGGTATGGTATCTGTTTGCAGTGGTGGGTGATTTACAGATCAATATTCTCATGAGTGAAAGCTTTGTTTTATTATGTTTTTAAAAATCAACAGCTTGGAAGATATGGAAAGCAAGCACTGTCAGTTCCCTCAGAATTGGGATGGTCCCAGGATGAGCCTGGATTTTTAAAAGTTCTTAAAATGAGCTGGAGAAATGACTCTGTAGTTAAGAAGATACATTTGTCAAGAGCACTGGAGTTTGGTTCCCAGCACCCACATTAGGCAGCTCACAACTGTGTATAACTAGTTCTAGGCACCTGGACATCCGCTAGCCTCTGTAGGTACTCATATGCATATGTGCGTGTGCACACATGTGCAGAAACACACAGATTTTTTGAAAAATAATTTCAGTTTTGATCTTTAACAGAAACAATGTGAAACATAGCATGAACATGTAGCTGGATCTAAAAAAAATTAAACATAACTGTCTATCTTAGTTAGGGTCTCTACTTCTGTGATAAACTGCTATGATGAAAAACAACTTAGGGGGGAATGGGTTTATTTCTGATTATAGTTAGTTCTGTATCATGGTCCACCATGAGGGAACTCAGGACAGGAACTCAAACAGGCACGTGCCTGGAGTCATGACTGGATGCAGAGACCATGCAGGAGCACCCTTTATTGCCTTGCTCATCCTGCTTTCTTTTCTTTTCTTTTTTTAAAATTTAAATTTAATTTTATTAATTTATTCAGATTACAACTTAATTGTTATCCCATCACTTGTATCCTCCCATTTCTCCCTCCCTCCTTTCACCCTATTCCCCTCCTCTAGGTCTAAGACCAAGGAGGACCTCCTCCCCCACTATATGGTCATAGGCTATCAAGTCTCATCTTGGTAGCCTGCTTATTCTTTTTTTGAGTGCCACCAGACCTCCCCACCAAGGGGAGGCGGTCAAATATGGAGCACCAGAGTTCATGTTTGAGTCAGTCCCCACTCTCCACATAACTGTGGAGAATGTCCTGTCCATTGGGTAGATCAGAGTAGGGGTTCGATGTTTACTATTGAATTGTCCTTGGTTAGTGCAATAGTTTGAGCAGACCCCCCTGGGCCCCGATCCACCCATCACAATGTTCTTCTTGTAGGTTTCTAGGACCCATCAGCCTGCTTTCTTAGAACACCCAGGACCACCAGCTATTTCTCACCAAATATATGCAAGTGAAATTTATTTTGCTGAGCTTCTTGGGTAATTATAGAGTCAGTTTTTATAAGTTCATTTCCTTGTGGCTTTCTGATTTCACAGCGGAGATGGATTTTAATTTTGAAATGAACAATTTCAAAGTGCAAGGAACCCACAATTAGGAGGATCCCCTCTGTTTTCTCTCTTCCCTGCAAACAGGCTTTCCCCAGATTTGATAATCTGATGAGTTTGTGGGTCTTTTGACAGGATGGAAGGGCTGCATCATCAATTCTGGTTGGTGCTATGTTCATTTTCTGTAACCTCTACTCTACTCCTGGACCGGCAGTTCGATTGCTCTACGCAAAGCGACCAGGAATTGGACTGTCTCCATCCCACAGGAGGTACAGTGATGGAGGTGCAGGGCTGGCACATGGGTGGTTTATGTGGAAAATTTAAAGTGTGTCTATGTTTACCTTTTTTGTTTTGTTTTGTTTTGTTTTGTTTTGTTTCTCTGTGTAGCTCTGGCTTTCTTGGAACTCACTCTGCAGACCGGGTTGGCCTCAAACTCACAGAGATCTGCCTGCCTCTGCCTCCCCTGGATTAAAGGGTGTACCACCACAGCTTGGCTTGCTTTCCTCATTTGATGGGAGAAGAGACGTGAATGAGAACTGGACCAAGGCTGTGAAAAGCACCAGTCTAAATATAGCTTGACCATTCTCTCCAGCCCAAACTCCCAGGGCTTTCTGGGTTCATGTTTTAGGTCTTTATTAAGATATGCTGGCAGCCGGGAGGTGGTGGTGCACGCCTTTAATCCCAGCGTTGGGAGGCAGAGGCAGGCAGATCACTATAAACCTGTGGGCAGCCTGTCTACAGAGTGAGTTCCAGGACAGCCAAGGCTACACAGAGAAACCCTGTCTTGAAAAACCAATAAAAGGAGTCGGGCGTGGTGGCACACGCCTTTAATCTCAGCACTCGGGAGGCAGAGGCAGGCGGATCGCTGTGAGTTCGAGGCCAGCCTGGTCTACAAAGTGAGTCCAGGATGGCCAAGACTACACAGAGAAACCCTGTCTCGAAAAAAACCAAAAAAAAAAAAAAAAGAAAAGAAAAAAAGAAAAACCAATAAAAGAAAATAAAATGGTACACTAGTGATCATCACATGAAAATGCAAAAGTATAGAGAAAATGGGAATTTTAACCTACTTTTTCTTATGATTGAGATATAGGACTATAATAGATAGATATAGGTTATAATAGATGATGTGAAAATGGCTTTATAAAGGAAGCACATTTTTAGATAGAAGCTGATTAATTTTCTTCCCTAAAGTTATAATTAGTTTCTGTGTTAACTTTTATCTTCTTACTTCTTTGGATAAAATTCCTGATAATAAATTCTAAAACATATCCAATTCTGCCCTTAGCTGACATGCTTAATCTGCATGATTTAATAGAAATAGATGTTCAAATATTAGGCTAATGTCATGCTGCTACATACTTTTGACTGAGTAAACACCCTGCTATCAGTTCAGCGTGTCATGGAAACAAACTTCCTCTCATTTAAAGCGGTATCTATTTATTTTATGAGTACATATACATATATACATATGGGTGTTTTGCCTGTATGTATGTATGTATGTATGTATGTATGTATGTATGTATGTATGTACTACACATACATGACTGGTGCTTGTGAGGCCAGAAGAGGAGTCAGACCCTCTGGAGCTGAAGTTACAGAGTGGGTAAGCCACCATATGCATACTGGGAACCAAACCATGGCTCCAGCTCTGATATACAAGCGTTCTTAATGATCTGCATTCCCCTTTGGTGGCTACTGTTAAGGCGTGTTGTAGAGTACATTTTTATTGCAATTTAACTTGCAAGGACAGACTTCACAGCAGAAACTATCTAATCCTCCTGCTGTGATGGGCTCATAGACCGGCAGTCTTCTGTTTCAGGTACTTAGGCTACATGTGTGACCTACTTGCAGACAAGCCCTACCGCCCTCATTTCAAGCCACTCACGATCAAGGCAATCACTGTCAGCCCAATTCCCTTCTTCAATAAACAGAGAACTGGGTGCCGCCCTTACTGTGATGTGCTGATCGGAGAAACTAAAATATATTCAACATGCACAGATTTTGAACGGATGAAGTAAGTCACAGTGTTTTCTCCTCTCTTGTTGCATACTTGCATACTTAATTCCTGCGTAAATTGGGTTCTTCCTGCTTATCTCTGTGATGAGTGATTTTTTTTTTTTAAGACTCAACATATGTGTAATCAAAAGATAAGTGCAGCTAATCCAAGGATTTGTCTCCTTTATGCTCAGTGGTATTGTGTTCTTCAGGGCAGTGCTTGAAGTGTCCAGATGATGGGATGGTGTGGGCATAGAAGATCTGTACATTTAAAAATCAGACTCAGTGATTTGGGTAGATGATTGTCTTCATTACTTTAAATTGATGTGTTAAGACACCATGACCCAGGTGACTTATAGGAAAAAAGAGTTTAGTGGAGACCTTAGAGTTCCAGATGGTGAGTCTATGACCATCATGTGAAGATCATAGGGACATGCAGGCATGGTCCTGGTACAGTGGCTGAGAGCTCGTATCTTGAAACAACAACCAGGAGCAGAGAGAGCTAAGTAGGAATGGTGTGGGTTTTTGAATTCTCAAGGCCACCCCTAGTGATGTACCTCCCTCAACAAGACCACACCTCTTAATCCTTCCCAAACAGTTCCACCAACTGAGGACCAGCTATTGAAATATATGAGCCTATGGAAGGCCATTCTCATCCAAACCACTATAAAGATGATGTACTTAAAAGTATTTATATGATCTACAAAAATAAGTAGACACCAGCGGGAGGTCCTTGGGATTTAGGACACAGGATGTGGCTGGTAACACAACATAAACTTAGTTGGTAATAGGTTAATTTAAAAGTCACTGTTCTAGACCCCCTACAGAGTGTGCCATTTCTGTTTTTATTCTGACCTTGGTGGGATTTTAGTGTTAAAGTCAGGAAAAAGTGGCCATATGAGACGTGATGATTTGAGGAAAAAAAGATCTGTTTAGAAATACAGATGCGATAAAAAAAATGCCTACATTTGATCAATGCTCTATCAGCTCAGGAACAGTCTGCATCCAGTCCATACTGGCTGCATTTCTACCTTTGCACAAGACAGGAAGTAGCTTCTTTGTTCGAGCCTGGGCTAGCAGGTCCCTCAGAGCCATAAAGGATCATTCCTGTGTCTGTGATTGTACCAGATGGCACACTCTCACGATCTCTTCTGATCTCCATTTAAAGGGAATACCGTGTGCAAGATGGGAAAATCTTCATCCCCCTGAACATCACAGCCCAAGGTGACGTCATTGTTTCCATGTACCATTTGCGGTCAACCATTGGGAGCCGGCTTCAGGCTAAGGTAAGCTTTCAGGAGGACTTGGACTGTGAGCTCCAGCTCCCCTGAGTTTATAATATGAGTCTTACTGGGTCTTTTCTCTGTATCATTTAGAGCTTGATTGGCTTGTGAGTTTAGAATGAAAAAGACCCTTAGAGCCTGCTGATGACCATCTTCTTCATCACTGTGGGAGGGGATGGAGACTGAGGCAGGTGTGACTTATACGCAGTCATGAGTAGAGGCATCAGGACTTCCAGGAAACCACATTCTTGAGAAGCTGGCCCTTTCTTTGAGTGCTGTGTTTAGGGGGTCACTACCAAGTGAAAGTTTTGAACTAAATATCTGTATAGTTAAGAATTTCTCCCAAGAGATGGCTCAGCAGATAAAGTTCTTGTGACCAAGCCAGATGACCTGAGTTTGAGTCTCAGAGTGCTTTCCCCAAATGCTGTGATTTTTAGTGTATCCAAAAGGTATTGTTACTATTAGAATTATCTAATTTAAGAGTGTTTTCTTTATTGCTAAAAGAAACCTTGTACCCATTAGCAGTCACTAACCACCCTCCACTTCCTTCCTCAGTTCTTGACCACCATGAATTTTTTTTTTGTCTCTATAGACTTATATAGGACTATTTCATATAAATGGAATCATACAATTTGTGTTCTCCTATGGGTAGCTATTTTTTCCTCCACTCAGTGTAACCCTGGGTGTTTATTTGTATTTTAGCATGTAACAGTATTTAATTCCTTTATATAGCTAAGTAATGTTCCATTGAATGGATATATCATATTTATTAGCTCTCCATGTTTAGATTATTTCTGCTCTTTAACTACTGGGAAAGATAAAATTATATCTTAATTAAATATTTGCTAAGAGCACACATTTTATTTACTGCCTGGGTTTTGGGTTAACAGAGGTGAGATTGCATTCTTAGCTTTACCAGAGTGACCTTAGAGGGGCAAGTCATACATATGTGAACACCTACTCCGCTGTATCAGAGGACAGATGGGGTGCTGTCGCTGTTAGAGGGGGCAGGTCACACATATGTGAACACCCACTCTGCTGTATCAAAGGACAGACTACGGATGTGAGCCTTGAAGGATGTTTGTCAGGTTGGAGCAGGGCACCGTGGGAAGAATACAAAAGAACAACAGACATCAATGGGTAAAGAAACAAATTGCCAATTGAGATGTAATATGAATGAATTAATAAAAAAATGAAAAAAAAAAGAAACAAATTGCTCTCATGAAGAGAAGCTAGACATGAATCTGGGGGAGGTATTTAACATTCATAGTCCACAAAGAGTTAGATAAATAAGCAACCGACGGTACTGCCCCCCAAACACAGTCCTGGGCACGGACCCCCCTTCCTCCTGCTGATCATGGTTCTTGCACATGTTTTTAGGTGACCAACACACAGATATTCCAGCTCCAGTTTCATTCTGGATTTATACCACTGGACACAACGGTTTTAAAGTTTACCAAGTAAGTGCTGTGTAGACCTAAAGTCTTTACCAGCATAGTCCCCAAGCTGCAGACTTGTTCAGTGTGGCTTCACCTCACAGAGAGACTGTATGCATTTGCAACTTTTATTTGAGTGTGGATGATCTTGAGAAGTGTAAATGGATCAGTGAGTTAACTAGAAAGGTCTAAAGTTCCATGTTAGAGAACAAAAGATTATGACCTCAATCCTTTGTGTTTATGGATGCCTATGGCCAGCTGAAATGGCATAGTTTAATTTCTGAGATGGTATAAACAGTGATCCCTCATAAGGGGTGCCTGGTTATAGCACCAAAAGAGGTTCTGAGGAACCCAGCTGCACATATTGACCTATGGTTGCTCTAACATAATGGTTATCGATCTCAGGATGTGGCTGAATCTGGGGTAGTAGGAGTGGTTGCTGGAGCAAGGAGATGGGGAGCTATGAAGGCACTCAGGAGTTCAGGCTGAGAAGGTGGCTTTGGGTCTGTCTCATTATTTTGATGACCCATATAACCATGCCAGTGTGTACTAGCCAGATGTAGCAACTCTACTTCTCACAGGGCTTTTATGAATATGTTCCATAGTAGGCCAAAATTTTGAGCAAGTGTTACTCTCCTGTTTTCTCTAGATGAGGAAACTGAGGCATAGCGAAGTGACACCTAGTTAGTGACCGAGTCTACCTAGAAGTGAGTTTCCAGCAGAACTCAAGCCAGCTTGAGCTGGGTCCTGTGTCGAGCATCCTGCTGACCACACTGTTTGTGCTATTGTTTTTCTTTCCATTAGGCCTGAGCTGGATGCATGCGATGTGCCAGAAAAATATCCTCAGCTGTTCCAAGTGACACTGGATATAGAAGTACAGCCTCAAGACAAAGTGATTGACTTAACTCCGCCATGGGAGCACTACTGCACAAAAGATGTGAACCCCAGCATCCTTTTCTCCTCTCAGCAGGAGCATCAGGATACGCTGGCCTTAGGGGGTATGAGTCATAGCTGGTTTGGGTTTTCAAGAGGATGTATCTGTGTTACTTACTGTGTTGCTTTGCTCCCTGTGTTTGGTTGATCCTGGGCCGTTTGTCTTGTAGGTCAAGCTCCAGCAGATCTCCCCCCAGACCATCCCAGAAATCTTGGGCAAGGTGGCTTCTTTGCCTCTCTCTGTTGGCAAGGTACAGCAAAGCCTTTACCTTAGGATGATTACACAATTAAATGATTAAGTTGTCTGGTATTATTAAAACTTTCCTTGAAACAATCTCAACGAAAGGTTCCTTTCTCCCTTATTTCAGACCCTTCCCTTCATTTGTTTTTCAATCGCAACTTGCCTGCTTTCAAGTCCACGAGTGCTCAGACTGACCAGAAAGCCAACGTAGGCTAAATTCTACCTTCTTCATTTGCACAGAGTTTCCAAGCCACATCTTCCAAGACTGAGGAAGTGTGATGTAGTCTAAAAATCTCTCTAAAAAGCGTTGCTTCTGCTTCAGGTCATGTGGGGAAATAACAGGCTGTGAGGAGTATTTGCAAAGGGCAGTAGCACCCCACGTAGTGCCTGGAAATCAGTATTGAGGTGCTACTTGCTATTGATCTGAGCTCATTTTACTGCCATCTCGTGTCCGTCTTACAGCAGCCTGTGCAGCATTTATTACCCCTGTTTTGCTGAGGAGGGAACTAAGACACAGAGAAGTAAAGTTACTCCATCAGTGTTAAACAGCCAGTGGATCCAGAGGTTTTCCTCTCGGTCCCTACATTATATCGCCTTGCAGATGTGATCTGAAATACCGCAGTTAACTACATCGGTAGGGGTCTGAAAGCACTGTTTGCTCAGAGCTGGCAAATTTAGGGTTGTAAGAACTAGCCTGCTCACATCTTCTGTTTCTGGAACAATGTACATATAACAAACTACATCTGACCCAGTGGTCAGTCATCCAATCACTTATTTGCACATTGGGCCTTTCTTAGATCAGAAATCAGAAAAGTCGTTCTGCGAGGAGGACCACGCTGCCCTAGTGAATCAGGAAAGCGAGCAGTCGGATGATGAACTACTGACCCTCTCAAGCCCGCATGGCAATACCAACGGCGACAAGCCGCACGGAGCAAAGAAGCCCAGCAAAAAGCAACAGGAGCCAGCTGCCCCTCCTCCCCCGGAAGAAGTGGACCTGCTGGGCCTGGAAGGGTCTGACGTGGGCACGAACTTCTCTGCCCTGGCAGCTCCTCCCAGCAATTCTGAACTGCTGAGTGACCTGTTTGGGGGTGGAGGTGCCACAGGTCCTGCCCAGGCAGGACAGGCCGGGGTAGAAGATGTGTTTCACCCAAGTGGACCTGCGTCTGCGCAGTCCACACCACGCCGTGCTGCCACCTCCGCCTCCGCCTCGCCAACCCTAAGAGTGGGAGAAGGTAATCTTACCATGTTTCTCTGCTATCTCAGGTTGCAGGAATAACTTTTGGGGGCAAACATGCAAAATTCATGTCAGCAAAAACAAGCTGAACTTTTCTGGTTTCTCCGACATTTCCTTGGCAGAACATAAGGAAAATACAAATACTGTCCATTTTAGTAGAAAGATGTAGGGATATGTTTGAACTCCGTATTTTTTTTTTTAATTTAAATTTGTATTATCGCCCCTCCCCCTTCCCTCCTTCTCTTAACTCCTCCCATGCCCCCCTCACTCCCCTCTCACATTCATAACCTCTTCTTACTGAGTCCCTTAGTGTTGCTCAGGTGTGTTTAGGACCGCCTGCTTGGGACTGGGGAACCTATCAGGGAGCTCATCCCTGGGAGGGGGCCGGGCAGGGAGAACAATAGCTTTTCCTTTAGGGGTTAGGGCCTTGTGAAATTTCCTGTCTAGGCTGACCTGCCCACTGGTACTGTGCAGGTCTTGGTTAGCTATATCGTTGAAATGTCATGGGCTCAGCCTTCCCGTTAGATCTAGAAGATAGTTCTTAAAACAGGCATCCCGATCCTGGGGCTTAACTCTGTACTCATTAATTTTCTCTCCTTGGGACTTCAGCCTTCAGTGTACTTTAGTTGTTTCTGCTTGGAGATGGAGATGGATGAGCTATTTACTTACTGAGGCAGCTGATATTTGTTTGACACTAGCCACTTGCCAGATGTGGAATACATGATTAAACACTACTCGACTCAGTTCTTATAAAATCCAGTAGACAGCTGCTATTGTCATCTCAATTTTGTAGTTGAGGAAATGGAAACAGCATTTAATTTAGCAGCATTTGTTCGAACAGCTGGGTATGGTTGGGGTCAGGGTCCAAACTTGACCTGTGGACTCAGAGCTTTTCTTCAGACCTCCTGTAATTTTTTTTTTTAAATTCTAGTTTTCTTGATATAACCTGGCAATACAAAGAAGTGTTTAGTTACATCAGAATATGTTGAGGGGCTCAGGCCAGCAGCCTATCTGGGGAGCGAAGTGTGACTGGTCTTTGTAGGCCTCTGAGCCACACATATGTAGCTAGTTTCTCTTGACACGCCACCCCAGAGGTGACCCTTCCTTTTCCTGGTCAGCCACAGCATTAACATTTGCAAGATGATGTAGCATTGGTACCAGAGATTCACTACAACTTCTGAATGACCCCCACAAACCAGCTGCCCCTGTGACTCTCACTGCTACCAAGGTGATGCTGCACTAGAAAGGGTCAAGAGATGAGTCTCAACCGTCCAGGCTTGGGGCGCGCGATTGGAACCTTTCCCCGTGCCAATCCTTCACCTTCTCTGGAGGCTCTGGGCTGGTCTTGGCTTGTGAAAGTTCTGCTGGATGCCTTCTCTTTTGAGAAGGGGGATCAGAACCACAGAGCATGCGTGCAGAATTTCAGTTAGTGGTGGCTGGATGTGAACCTGGGAGCCTGCATCCTACATCGCGGCTCTTTCTTCTATGCTTTGCTTTCTTCCATCCAGTGCTGATTTATCAGGAGGAATAAAAGGTCTGTCAGGGATACAAAATCCCAAGATTGATGGCAGCACAGTGCTCCATGGCTGAGTTTTAAGACCAAACATCCTAAGGATATTTGATAATTTAACTCTTCCATGCTGCCAGATGTGTTCATGTCAGAGCTAGAAGGCACTGCCATTAGTTAATCCTGTCTGTGCTGTCATAGATGTGCTGTTGAGCATACCAGCTCTTAGAGGCAGACCTGGATGTATGGCTCAAGGGTTCTGTCCCTCCAAACAGAAACAGAAAGGATGCTAAGTCTAGAATTAATGGCCTGTATTTGAATCACAGGACTAACACTTAACTATCTGGGTAACCTTGTTCAAAACTTAATTTGATCAGGTGTGGTGGCACACCCTTATAATCCTAGTATTTGGGAGGCAGAAGCAGGTGGATTTTTGTGAGTTTCAGGCCAGCCTTGTCTATGTAAGGAGTTCTAGGCTAGCCAGGGCTCCATAGCGAGATTCTGTCTCAAAACCAAAACAACACAACAACAAAACCCTTTTAATTTCTTAGTTGAGGATAAGACTTATGGGCATAATGGTAAGGAGTAACTCTTGGGTTTTCATCCACAGTGTTCAAATTTCATCTTTGGTTATCAGAGAATTCCTCAGACGAGGTGATATTGAAAGTGCTCCAGTAGTCTAAGAAGCCTTTAGTGTCTTTCCCATTGATTAGCTTCAACTTAGAAACAACTGGGTTTACCCACTGTCCTCTTCCAGCCATCCTGCAAACCCTGGTGTTCCCCTGCCAGAGGGGATGAGGTCTCATGATAGTGAGTGGGGCAAGGGCTGTGCATCCTGGAACACATTGCCTAACACAGCGTGCTGCTGCAGCAAGCTGATCTGCTGCCCCATGGGTGTTAGGAGAGTCTTGTGCCAGTGAAGTCATGGCTGCAAACTGGTGAGCCACATGCCCCTTTGCTTCGTGACAGTGGGAATTGTTTGGTTGCTGGTTTCATTCTCAGGCTCTATTTCTAGAATGGGTCAGCGCCACTCCTGGAAGCAAGCAGTCATCCACCTGGTGCCTCCAGATTTGGAAGTGACACCTCATTTTAGGTAGCTCTAGGAGATTTTGTTCCTTGCCCAACAGTGAGAAATCAGAGGGCAGTTGTCTCCACGCAGCTCGGTGATTGGCATCACATTCTGTTTTGTGGCTTGCTTGTGGGCTTACACGGAGTTCAGAGTCCAGCGTAGAGTTTCCTGGACTTGATCAAGGGCAAATTCCTGAATCTCAGTTTCTCCAGGGATGAGCGAAGGTGACAGCACTTGTTTGCTGGGGAGAAATTGAGGACCACCCAAAGTCTTTTTTGTAACACAGTGTAGCCCCAGGATGAATCACTATTGCTGACAACCAGGGCCTCCCCCCTTCTTAGTTCCCTTACAGCTTTCTCTAGATTAATGTTTCTCAACCTTCCTACTGCTGCGACCTTTTAACACAGTTCCTCATGTTGTGGTGACCTCCCAGATATAATATTATTGTCATTGCTACTTCATAACTATAATTTTGCTACTGTTATGAATCAGCAAATGTCTGTGCTTCTGATGGTCTTAGGAGACTCTTGTGAAGGGGTCATTCAACCCCCAAAGAGGCCGGGACCCACAGGTTGAGAAATGTTGCTCTAGCTCCTGACAGGCTGTTGAGTCTGTTTTAGAAATGCTTGTATCTTGTAGAGTCAAGAAAGGATGAGAGTGCAGCTTTATTCACTGCTTTTGTTTTCTTCTGCTTCTAGATTCAAGTAGGCTGAAGGCCAGCTTAAAAACAGTCAAAGCAAAGGCCTTCGTGGGTTGTCTTTCTCTTTTGAGATGAGTCTTACATGATTCAGGCTGAGCTCAGCCTCACTGTGTAGCCCAAGATGACCTTGAACTTCTGATCCTCCTATTTCCTTCCACCTTCTAAATGCTGGGCTCACAGGCATGTGCCACTATGTCTAGCCTTCCCTGGTGCTGGGGATAAAACCCCAGGCTTCATGTGTGGTAGGCAGATACTCTACCAACTGAGCGGCATTCCTAGTCCTGTGAGTGGGTTTTTTTCTGCTATTTTTTCTTTATAGCAGTGCCCTCTGCCTGGCATTTTTCCATAATTCCCTTTATATGAATACTCATTAGTCACTGAACCCCTATATAGCTTCTACATAGTTTAGTCAGCTCATGGATTCATCTGTGCTGACCTTGTTTTCTTGGGTAGTCTGTGACTATGACTTACTACTGCTTTTATGTTAGTAAGATTTTCAAAAGCTGGCTGCAGAGATAACAAAAGAGCCTGCCACACGTGTGTCAGAACCTGAGTCTGAATCCCCAGAACCCACATAAAAGCTGGGCATGTAGGTTGAGCATCTGTAATCCTAGCACTCCTCCAAGGAGATGGGAAGTAAAGGAAGACAGCCCCAGGCTCCAGGTCAGTTAGCTTGATGGATGCAGCAGAAAACCCAGACTGTCTCAAACAAAGCAGAAGATAAGAACAGATACCTGCACTGTGGTGTGGTATACACACACACACACACACACACACGTACACACACACATGCACACATTATACACACATACATTATACATATACCATACACATATGTACACACACACATACACTATACATATACCATACACATATGTACACACACACATACACAGAATACACAGACACATACACAGAACACACACACAC